>JANTCA010087246.1:0-14019 GCA_024741275.1 Chironex yamaguchii | reverse complement strand
TTGTCTCTTCACATGTGCCGTTACCCGGTGTGTTCACCTTGAACTGGTTGAAAACTTAACAACTGTTACATTTTTGCCATGTTTCCGGCGGTTTTGTTCCCGTCGTGGTGTTCCTTGTATGGTCTTCTCTGATAATGGGAAGACATTTGTGTAGGCTGATGATGATTTATCAAAGCTATATAGTTCTGTCAAGAGCCGACAGGTACAGGAGTTTGCTGCTACTCATCACATTGACTGGACGTTTAATGTTGACCGTGCTCCCTTGTGGGATGGCTTTTGGGAACACTTGGTCCAAAGTATCAAACGTTGTCTCCGCAAAATTTGTGTAATGCCAAGCTCACCTTTGATGAACTCCACACCATCTTGTGTGAAGCTGAGGCAGCATTGAACTCACGACCGTTGACGTACGTAACTTCAGACAATGACGAAGGACCATTATGCCCTTCCCATTTTTTGACCTCTGACTGTCTCACCACATTGCCTCCCACTTCTACGCATACATGTCCTCTACCAGTTAGTTCCGTTCGCAATCTCGTACGCCGTTTAAAGTATCAGGAGTCTATGAGAAATCATTTTTGGCAACGCTTCCAAGGAGTATATTTGACTAGTTTACGTGAGTTTCATAAACAGACGTCAGTTTCATCTGCTCCTTCCATTCATGTCGATTAGGTAGTCCTAGTTCATGAAGCCAATCTTCCCAGGCTGCATTGCAAGCTGGGAAAGGTAGTTACCTTGCTCCCCTGGCGAGATGGCATTGTGCGAGCAGCAGAAGTGAAAGTTGTCAGTGGGTCAAAAGAGAAAGTAGTTGTTCTCGGGAGACCAATCCAACACCTTTATCCATTAGAGATGTGATACTATCTTGTTGTCGTATGCACTATTTTATTCTATATGTTTATAGTCTCTTTGTTGTTGTTTCTTCTCATTCCTTGTTGCTCATACATTCGCAACAGGGGTGTGTGTCACGACTATTTGCGTGGACATGTGCGTGACGTCTGTGGACGCGTGGGAGTAACCCACGCATACGTGCTGTTACATTCCTTGTTCCTTTTCATGGTTTTTCCCGTTTCCAATCTATCTATATCCCTGTTTTTTCAATCTCTAGACCTCTCCCTCGATTTAACATTTAAATTGTATATTTTAATGTTTCCTGTAAATAACTCCTACTAGTTTCATGTTGTGTCATCAAAATTATCAATTGTTAAGTAGTCACGTTTATTCCGTTTTGTTTCTGTATATAAGCTGGTATATTTTTGTACGTTTGTAGTCGATGTCTGATTCTGTAAGTCTTAGTGTCATTTTTCGATATAGTGGGAAATACCAATTGTTCTTGATATTTCCATTGAGTTTTTGTCGTGTTTTTTCTGAGTTCTTTTCGACTCGTTTAGCCGTCGCAACAATATCAAACTGAGTGTTTTCATGTTGAGAGACTTAGTAATTTGTACCATAAATTTGATTGTAGGATCGGCACAAGCAGGATAAACGAAAATTGCTCTTGTAAGATTTTAAAAGTTAGGGTGGACAATTATTTCGTTCCATCGGAGCATCCTCTTTGTTTCAGTAACTTCAGCTTTTTTCTAAGTAAACCCTTCTCTTTCACAAACAAGAATGTTAGCCGAGAGCTGCCAGACGCCTCTTAGCTATTTGTCAATTGATGGATAAACGGCCTAACAAGCCATAGGTATTAATATTTTGTTTAGGTGTTTGATTAATCTCAATTTACATCCATTTGCAACTACTACCCATAAGAGGATAAAAAAGAACAGGATAATACTACAAAATCAAAAGAAACTGTTCACTAAATCATTTTATTTGTACTCATTCTATATATTAAGCAGTATGTGTCATTGACACCTTGTATATTGCATCTGAAATCAGCCTGGGACTTCTTTGTTGGCCAGGATATGTACAATAAGCCCGGGGTAAGAGCGACGGCTGCACATACTGCCAACACAAGAAATTATTAGAAGATTCCAAGGTAGTCTTTTTACACAGATCAATATGGAACCAATCTAGTCCGTGATTCTCCTACATTGTTATTGCAACTGTTACACTCGTTAATTCACTG
The DNA here is from genome assembly GCA_024741275.1 of Chironex yamaguchii. Classification (NCBI taxonomy): domain Eukaryota; kingdom Metazoa; phylum Cnidaria; class Cubozoa; order Chirodropida; family Chirodropidae; genus Chironex; species Chironex yamaguchii. The sequence goes on along the minus strand of JANTCA010087246.1, from coordinate 11,954 downwards.
CTGGGCCATCGAAATGGGCTACAGTAGAATTCATCAAATTGTCTCCCTGCCTTCGGTTATTTTCTCTCCATTTTAAATTACTTTTACTGCCAATACCTAAACCTCTTTCTCTGTTAAAACTGCCATGTTTGTTTATACTAGCAACGAATCCTCTGTTTTTCCTGGGTTATAAATATTTAGACTGCAGATGACTTAGGGCGTTTGTGGTGTCCTGTCATAGTTGAGAGGTCGGTCATCAGCCGCTCAATTTCATCGTTTGTTGGAGAAAGATTCCTCGCTTCCTTAAGATCTTCCCAAGCCTCGATGTATGACCTGGTAAGAGAACACAAGGTAGCATGTTGTTTGAAAGAGTATTAGTAATTAGATTCGCAGTAGCATGGAGGCGAAAGCCGCTTACATTAGTACCTGACGTCAGCGAAACCAACGTACAGCTGCAAACGCTCCCATGCTTAAAAGGTCGAAACTAACTTTAGAATTAAAACATGACTCTGTTTAAAGACTGTTAAACTATGGCAGGTATTCGTAATTTAACTATTAACTGTTAACAAATTTAAAGTAGATTCTGGTAGATTAATGCTTAGACACTGACAGTAATTTCGGCTGTGGTGGGGCCTAGACTCACTAGGTGCTTCCTATTGTGTAAATTATAATTTGTATCACTGTTAATAAAAGGCAATAAAACAAGTTTTGTTGAATTCTAGCAGCATGTGTCACTTATTTACCGGAGGATTCCTTGGTAAAGGAATGAAGTTGATAAGCATTGAAATATACTTAGGGGGTTCGATGTTATATAAATGTGAGCTGTCTAATTTCCTAAATTACCCCTGCGGCGAAGAAAACAGGTTCAAAACTTACCCTAAAGCTAGTCTGGCCCTTGCACGTGCTATAAAAGCTTCCGCTGACCGAGGATTCATTCCTAGAGCTTTCGCCGCTTGTCTTTGTGCCTCGTGTCCATTCTGACGTAAAAAAGGAAAAGTCATGAATAACAGACGTCAAAAGATACTTTACGGTTTGTGTATTAACTTATCATTGTCGCACATGCTGTATGATACCAACTAAGCCTTTCTTGTTAATTATTCAAGACGAGAGCAGGATCAAGGCTAATTGGCTAATTCTCCATGGCCCGATTGTTTACGTATGGCTTAAGTTCTTGGCTTTAATTAGGAAATGTTTCTGTATATGCTGTGAATGTCTCCTGGAAATTTCGATTCCGCCGAAGTATTGTGTATCTTGATGCAATACGCTAACTATAACGACCTGTCAATTCACAGTATTGTATCGAACTAGCAACAACCAAAGGCATAGTTCAAGCCTTCTTGCTTTACGTATTTGGAATTCACAGAGCTAATGAAATATGTACCAAAATTATTTCAGACGAAGAGGCTTAAACGAGCGCATCTATTTTGAAGAAGTGGCCAAGGAAAAATAAGTCTTGTAGTGTATCAGGAGATCTTAGGCCACCAGAAGTGGAGACAATAGCCAAGATTTATGCTGAGACGTATATAAGAGAATTTCTTCCAGGTTATTATCAAGGAACAAAACACAATCAAATGATTGAAGACTATGACACCCAGGATGAAATAAAAGAGCTAAAACATGAGCTGACTTCTCGAGATGGAACGATTAAGTTGTTAAATAAGAAATCTTTCATGTTAAAAAATCTATCAAACCGGGATATTATAGACTATACAACTTAACTAAAGATACATTTGTAGCTATCAATGAGTTGCTTGAAAGGTTTAGACCCTTTAAGCACGACAGTTGCTCAAAAGTTAACACAATTTAATGACAAAATTTGTCTAGGAAAACGATTTTTTGTAAGCAACAACTATTCACAATAACTTCATGACCTATCCGCATGCATTAAAAGAAATAGTATATATGGACATTACCAAGAAAATACCACTTTAGGCCAAAAAATTGTGCCCGAATCCTTTGCTAATTGCATTAAATTCAGGATAATAAATGACTTAACTACGGTTTAATATAGCTACTTTAGGTGCCGTAACACTAGCATACAGCAATTAAAAACATTGCTTAACTGGAAAATTTCTAATTGGTGTACGTCTTCTTTTGTCCAATAGTATTTTCTAGAATCGTAAACTGCTGTTAATTTAGAACTCCTACGTTCGTAATGAATTGGCTAAAGATGCTGGTAAATATTGGCTGCAGAACTTTAACAAGTGCACCAGCCAGAGTGCCTTGATATTTTTGTGGCACTGGGGCTAAAATAGGATCCCTTAACAATGTCTTGTAAGACATTCACTGCTGCCGTCAAGATCGAGCTCGTTCCATCAACACTGTAGTCCACTTTGTATGACTTGCCTTCATTGACGCTCTTACGGTCGCTGATATTTCAAGATCGTTTATCTTGACTTCAAGAATTTGAATTCAATTTAAATTCACCTCTTTGTATACAATTTTAGCTCTTTTAAAACTTGCAGAGGCAACCCAGGACAAAAAGGTTTAGTAGGATAAGAGTTTTTGTGCCGATGTGAAGCTCGGTATGTAAGTCGCACTTCTCGAAGATTGGGTAACAGGATCAAACAACATGTTCCAGCCATTGTACGTCAAGCATCAATTCCCCCAAGAGAACAGCCATCCCGCACCCGCAAAATGAAAATGACTGTCAAAACATGCGATTCTGACAATAGGCCAACATTTAATAGAAAATTCAGAATGCGCCAAAATGTATAAGGACGAGAATTTTCGGATAATTGGCAAGCTAGATCGTCCTTTCATCTAAGTGAATTGGAGTATGTCTACATCAAAACAACAAAATCAGTACTCTGTAGGCAGAAAGAGTTTCTTGATGTTCTCTTTCTTTGCTTGCTTTTGCATTTGGACTCTTCCAAGAATGCTTTGTTTCTTCATTTTCTCTTTCTCTGTTTCCTTTCTTGTCTAGGATTGGCAAGTTTTGCTACACGTTTCGTATAAAAATGGTTGCCACATAGATATACTTTCATTTCTGACGATTCATACTCTGAAGAGTGTCAGACAAAAAAAGCTTTTAAGTATGTTTTAGCGCAATGTCGCAAATTAAAAAGGTAAATATTCACCTGCATGATGAGCTCAGCTTTAGACAATAATAGATGCATTTCCAAGCGAAGCATTCTGATTTCTTCTCGTTCTCTGTACACAGAATTCCGGCACTTGCTAAGAGCCTTGTGTAGTAATGATTTCGTATCTTCTACTTCTTTGTCCTGTGTATAGGCAAAAGAAAATGCAACATTGAGCAGGAAGGAATCAATCAATACCAATAACGATCTTTTTACCACCCAATTAACACCTTGTAGGCTAGGACTTACTTGTTCAGTGCCAACGTCTGTGAATACCTACATATCAAACATATCAAACTGACGCACTAACAATGACTAGATTGAGTATCTAAAGAAAAATTGGAAGATACCTTAAACGACAACGTTTTACACTTACTTGTCGAGTATATGAATTGTTTGTCATAAGCTCAGGTTAGAAAAGTGTCTCAATCTAATTCTCAAACTGTACCCATAGCTATCTTACATAGATATATTTTTTTCCTTGCTGTCAAAAAATAGATAAATGAATTTTTTAATCCGCATTTCCAGATTGTTGAGTAAACAAAATTTCCTTCCAGTGGTCGGTACTTTTTTGCAGGCAGCTGTGCTCCTTCTATGAATGTAATACCTTTTGTCGACTTGGTTAATACTAATGAGGAGTTAACGAGGAGCTAAGGTCCAAGGTGCCTGTATCATAATTTATGCTTGGAAAGTATGGATATGAACCTGTGTTGGTTGACGTTGGCTTAAAACAAAAGTTTGCTCTCGTTAGTACTTCCCCATATTAGTGCAAAAGTACTCATACAAACTCTTAATATATGCCAAATGTTTGGTCTTATAGATCTATACTACAAGACAATACTATTATGTAATAACGTACCTTTAACAATGTTTTTGCCTTATTTTTCATGTAACGAATGAGTGTTTCTAACACCCCAATGTCCTTCTCTCCAAGTTCCCAGCAGTATTTTCCAACCCTTGCGGCACTTTCTAGCAGTAAAAAGGCACAAGAATAGTGTTTGTGTAACAGAGCACACTCCAAGGGCCGAAGTCCTCGAGCATCACGTTGCTCAGTGTCTGCATTGTAATCAAGAAGTATTTTGGCAACCTCAATGTGTCCTTCAGTGCATGCATGATGCAAGGGAGTACGCCCACTGACATCAACTGCCTCGATATCCACATCGTGCTGCAAGAGGAGATGAACAATCTGAGGATGTCCCTCTGAGCATGCTAAGCTCATTACATTTTGACCATGTGTGTCCTTGTTTTCATTCAGAGCACCTGAACAGAAACAATATATAGGTTACTCATACGGTCAAGTACTTTCTTTGTCATGATGTAAAGACAATACAATATACAACAAATTTATGAACCTCTAGTAGCAAAAACTAACAACAACATCTAATTAGATGCAGGCTTGTTAATTACTTTTACACCTTACTTCAATATGTAGTTTTTTATCATACTATGTAGTGTTTCTATACACTATTTATAATGTTACGTTCACATACCATGTCAATTTCTCAGAAGACGTTTTTGACAAAACGTAAGTAAATCTTACAGCTAACTTATATGTAAACTTATAGTTGAAGTCTTAGCTCCTGGAAGTCATTTTTTATCAGTATTTTAAGTTCTCCACCTGGCATGTCTGTTGCCACTAACAAGATGACTGTATTACTAGTGGTGATGACATGGAATAGAATATGACTATTTAGAGATTATCTGGAGCCTGCCATCTTTGAATTTAAATTATGGTTAACATCATCAAGTTCGTTAAAAAGGTCAAAGCAAAAAACAGCAAAACGTTTTGCCCTTGGCCTGCCTGATCTCTCATTTGAGGAACGTTCACATATTATGCCAGCAGTTTTGGGGGACTTTTGAACCCCCTCCCCTTCGTTGGCTCCGACTATCTCCACATCCTTGTCACCAATGAATTCTACCTCAATATAATCTTTTTCGTTTTCTTCATCTTCCTATTCTTCAGACTCTTCATCGTCGCTTTCATCTTTATACCCATACACGTTCTTTTGTGAAAGTTCATTGCACACTTCCAACGTTAAAACAAAACGAATGTAGATGCAATGGAGAAAACTTCCTGTTCACTTGTTTTACTTTCAGACGGATGGGAATCCAGCAAAATGAATTTAAGAACGAAAATACTATGAGTAGCCCTTACAACGAGTTCATAATTTCTTACAATAACATTCTGACGTCAGTTTATGACCTGACCCCCCTCCCCTTGATTTTCATGTCAGCTTTTGTTGGATTTTCCGTACCCTCTCCCCGTTAGGTCGCTGACATAACATGTGAACGTTCCCTTGTATGTTTAACAGAACGTTATTGAGTGTGTATTTAACATACGAGATGTGTTCGTAGAGTTCATTTTTTATTCCTTAATTATTCTTAATTAAACATGACTATCTGAAGCAGAGTCTTTGTGAAGCAATTGGCTGATGACACGGCATTCTGAAAAGGTATCAAATCATCCCATAACGATTTTATTTTCCCACAAATAAAGAAGCTCCTCTTCTATAAGCTCCTTTTGTATAAGCTCCTCTTCTATAAGCTCCTTTTGTATAAGCTCCTTTTGTATAAGCCTACCAAAACAGAGCCCTTATAACCTAAAGGTCCATCAGCTTGCACATGGGATTGTACGTTGTCTTGTACTTAATGAGTGCAAACCTCTGCCACCGCAGTCCAGCCAACACCACTGTCAGTATCTAAACGACAATCAATTACTGCCTGTTATATATCTAATGATAACGAGGAGCAAATCGCTAGCGTAACAGTTTCATTTTCAAGAGATGCAGTCAAGTGAGGCAGACGCCCATGGCTGCTTTTAATGTGGTGTGGGAAGGAGAACGTATTAAAAAAACTTAAAAACGTATAATCTGCAGAATGACTACTATTGATCTCTCGTACATAATCCATTATACTTAACGTTTTAGGTCTATTAAAATGTCTCTAGCTCCTTAGTTAGCTCGCCATTGGAATTTTATCCAATATTGACCTAGAAACATACCTTTTTAAAATCTGTCTTAAACTTGAGAACAGTAACAACATTTGTACTTTTACTGATCGTCGTCAGTGTTCTTGGTGTCTACGCAACCTGAGAACCTGCTTTATTCATTAATATCTTACAGAGAGCGTGTAAAGCTGTTATCTTTCACAAATTGTTCTCACCAATTTGAATCGCCGTATGTTTAAAGCCCTTTATTCAAACAGCGTAGGAGGCTAAAAGGCGGTCAAAGTATCTTATGCCTAAATTTACGTTTTGTTAACCTGCTCGTATTAGATAGAGATTATTTCAGCACCTACCGAAAGCACTCCTCTAAGGTATTTGTCAAATGTGGAACATTTATGTAACAGTTAAGACGGGCCAAGTTAAATTAAGGACCAAAACTGAAAATTGGAAATCAAATTATTCTTAACATTAAGCGATTTGTGCCACTTTTAACAAATCCTGAAAATCTAATCGAAAACCGTCAATAATTGCCTTGGATATATGGTCGTTAAACCAATTAAAAACCTACGAACGAAGAAACAAAGGATCGTACGGACAAAAGAATGAGGAAACGAACAAAAGAACAAACAAAAGAACGAACAAAAGACCGGCCAAAAGAGTGAATAAACAAAAGAATGAACATAAAGTCCCCAGACGTAATAGTCCTACCTTCAGATAAAAGAAATCTGACGATTCTATCAAATCCTTCCTTCACAGCTACCATAAGAAGTGACCGTCCTTCCAGATCTGTGTCATTAATGTCTGCGCCAACTGAAACAAGCCACTCTAAAATATCAAGTGCTCCCTTACAAACAGCCAAAAAGACTGGCGTTATACCGGAACTGTCTCGACCCTTGATGTCCGCTCCCTCAGCAACTAGCAACTTGACCAGATCAAGTTGGCCTCCTTCTACAGCACCGACGATCGGAAGACGACCGAGTTTATCAGTTTTATTAATATCAACCAATTTACGCCGTGCTAGCATAACCTCTGCAACATCTTCGTTTCCATTCTGACATGCTTGGCAAAGTGTGCTTAGAGCGGTGTCTCCTTTCATTGTCTCGATTTCACGCGACCACTGACTATCAAAAATCATACTCAGTGCATTTAATTTCTTGGCTTCATACGCAGCAACGAGAATGCTCTGTCCATCTTGATTTATATGAAGAACATCAACGCCATACTCCAAAAGTACAGACAAAGAGTCCGTACTATTGGCGAGAACGGCCTCAACGCCAGCATCTTCCATGGCATACTTGGCAGCAAGACCATGGTCAAGAAGAAGCTGGACTATCTTGGACTGGTCAAAGATGCAAGCCCATACCAGCGGATGTTTTCCAATAATACTGATTACATCACTCACCACGAGTCCTAACAATGGAAGACAATGATTACAGTCATTGAGTATTGTTTGCGTTTCTGATAAGCATATCTCTTTCTGTTTCTACTGTATTCTGTATTTTCCTGTCTACGTGTCCTCAGAAGCACATAAACCGGCCATCGAAAAACTTTAACTGAAATGCCCAAAACAGATTGCTCCATTAAAAACTTTACTTTTGATTTTCATACTTCCGAAATGAAAAAGTAATAATTGTTTTACTCTAGCTAAGTGTAATAAATGTTTCACGATTATCGTTTTTGCCACGTTGGCATTCAAGTTAAGAAAGGAAAGAAGCAAAAGTATACAGATCATTGTAAAGAAGTACCGCAGAATCATTTAGCTGTTTCCTTTTATTAATTTCAAAGGGATTAACTGCATATTTCAAATCGAGGAACAAAAATTGGTCTATAGGTCACAGTGAACTGGTGAAATGTTTTTGAAACATTTATAAGTACACAAACGCCATGGGAATCATATCCAAAAAATAGAGTACAAAAGACATGTCGGATAACGATATATTTATAACAACCGTCAACCTTTAAAAGTCTTACGCATACACTTCATGAGATACGAACCGTTTACCAAGGATGCAGTAGTAAACCAATGTTTCTAGTTGTCCAATATAATTGTTGTTTTCAATCCTGTAGGTGACGTTTAAGCTTAGCGACAACGTTTCATGTAAACTCCGATGGGACAATCAGAGGAGACCAATCAGGGGAGACCAATCAGGGAGGCAAAGTCACGGAGCAAGTTATCACACAAATATAAAATTGCTTTCTCGTAATACGAATCGATTGGCATCGTCTATGTCACTGCTAATAAGCATACACAACTCGGAGACAGATGGAAATCGTATTTGCAGCGAAATATAGTAATGGAACTTGCTACTGAAAAATTGATTATTAAGCGATTTATATCAACACTACTACATTAATGGCATCAACATAAACAATCAGAGATGGCAAACAATGCAACTGATGCTTTTAATATCGATACCTGTATGGAGTAAAAGATGATATACCATCATATCTGGGCACACAATATTTTCAGGATTGATAAAAGCTGCTGTGGATGTTCGATAAACGTGTGAGAACATCCATGCTTTGAAAACCATGCGTTCTTCGATGTCAGGAATATCTTCACCAAAGCGTGAAAATGTTAAATGGCGCGCAAATTGAAGCATCCGATCAGAACTTTCCTTGTCAATTGTCTTCATCATATACAGTGACAGGGTATTGTGTCCATTTCTGAAAACAGTAAATTAGAGAGACAAAAAAATCAACTCACTTTTGTGTTATCCAAACACGTTTTATGTTTATTTTTATCTTCAAGGCGTACAACTTGAATTAATGGGGATAGAGACGAAAGACCGAGGCTTCGTTGCGGATAGAACAGGAGTACACGAAGCTGGATAAACGAAACCATCACTTCGCAGTCTTCCTTTGGAGGGTTGAAACACCATGCACCTAGGGCAAAGCAAGCCATTCTTCCAAAGCACTTTTGTCGTTCGCGGTGCACGGAATGAAAACTAGGTGAATCCTATACGGACCTTAAAAGTAAACTTACTTGAACATTTTTATGCACAAGAGTGTGGTACGCTTGTGTCTTATCTAAAACCGTGGTCTGTTGACAGTTATTCTTCTGGATGACCGATACAGGTCAAGAACTCTTGGTACCAGATTAAATGCCGCATGTCATCTCAGGTGGACCAGAACGGGTTAATGGTTACTACTGGGCTGTCGACACCCTTGTTTTAATTCAGGTAGGAATTTTACGTTCTTATTAACAATGTCTTGCATACTTTACTGATCTCACTTTAGATACTCTGTCAAATCACGGATAAATCTAGTCACTTGCCTATCGAGGGATGAGAAGCCCAGACACCCTACTTTTGAACATCAAAATCTATGTCAGAAGCATAAAAGTGAATCAACAAGGCGGAAATAGAATGGAATGACTAAATCTCCCCCCTCCCTCACAAGATATCCCCTTGTTTCCCGTGCTGTATACCTTACTGGATAAATCCAATTAATGAGCTTCGATGCTCGGGTCAATGGTGAACTTAAACAAACACGACGAATCAGATGCCAAAAGTATGTTTTTGAAAACAAGTCTGGATGCTTGATGACTAAATATTTGTAATGGATTAGAGGTACATGGCGATCAAACAAGTTGTTGACACATTTCTATCAATAGAAATAAGATATATATCTGAAACATAAATCTAAGAAACACCTAAAACGTATATTGCTAAATGAAAGGGTAAACTAACACTGAATTCTGTAAAATACAAAATTCATCGTGCCGTTATCTTAACTAGATGATGCATTTCCTTTGCCAGATAACAATAGCGTTCTTTCATGAAAGTATTCCTTCTGAAATATTAGGATAATTTTAAAGTAAGTATAATCCTAAACTAACTTATTAAGCGCACAGTGAGTCATGGAGCAGCTTGAAAAGGAATCTCAGGCTCCTTAACCTGTTCCAAGGGACAAACTGTCGATTTTCCCCTCATTAGTAAAGAACTGGACTCAGGACTATCATCCAACAATAGAAATTTGTAGAAGGAATGGATTAGTAAAGCACCGAACCATATATAAGCTTCAGTTTTATTCATGTTGGTTGGATTTTTATACGGCGTTTGCTCCAAACAAGGCTTTATGAATCATTTTGGTTTAAGCACAAAAAAAGATTGATCTTAATTTTGTGGACTTAAGGAGCTCAAAAATTTAGGTGGACAGTGAATTGAAGAAACAAGGACAATATTCAAGATTACATAGAGTAGTATTCGAACACGTTAGATTGGTAAAGGAGTACTGCATATCTACAGGGGAGTCAACGTCTTAGTAAGTTTAACATGGATTTTTTTCAGCCAGGGAGCCTATAAGCAATCGACTCTACCACTTTTTATTATTTCTACATTGCTCTGAAGGTGCCTTGTTTGCCATCATAAACGACGGAAAGGGATAATTCTGATAAGTGCTAATTTAAGAGATATTTATTGCGATGTAGATTGTAGCTTTTGAGCCTTAGATAGGACTCTGAAAGGGTAAGAAAATAAACTTTAAGACAATTATGAAGACACTTTAATACAGGAACTGTGTATTTACCTTTCATTCACATCAAGTATTCCAAATTTTGATGTTGTGTGAAGCAGCTGTCGTGCAAAATCGCTAAGAAAAAGTCGATCGCCTCTAGTTCGCATTATGATCTGCGATGATAGTAGATCTGATAAACAAAGAAGAAATTCTGCTCGAGAAATCGTATTGTTTCCAGAACATTCCAGAACCGAAAGTAACTCCGATTCCGTAAGCGGAATTGAAGAAGCCAGCATTACTTCAAGTGCTCCGGCGATAATTGACTCCCGTTTCATGGGAGGAACTATTTCTCGTTTTAAAGTTACAAAAGAAACCAAAAGATCCACAAAAGTATCAGGGAGATCTACTGGCAACACTTGACTGTTCACTAATTGCGATTGCATATACGCGAAAGCCATCGTGATAAAACTAAAACTACCACGACTTTGCTGTATGATGTTTTCTATAGTCTCGTGTCGTTCCTTATCCGTTAAATGTTCCAAAATCGGATCCGCCTTTTTACAGAGTAAATCAGCATAGTTATAAAGATCTTTCTGTATATCCCAACTCGAGATATCATCAATACAAACCTCATAGAATCTTCCACGTTCGCGGAGATCAAGGAGACTACTCGTTGATCCAGCAATTAAAAACTTAAACCAAGTTGGGAAAGAGTACAACGAATTTGCAATAAAGGCAAGAATGCATCTTGATGGGTTGCAGTCGACGCAGCGATGTTCGTTGGCATCAATTACAAACAGGACTTTTCTTGGAGGTACTTCATCGGCATAGATTCGTTTCAAAATATTCGTCACACACTCTGTTAAAATTTTCCAAGGGTGATTGTATTTCTCTGTCGGTGAAAGGAGCCTCCTACTCTGCTCGTTTTCGAAAAATGCGGTAGCATATCTTTCGAGGCCCCTTGCATCCAGAAGCATTGAAACCATATTTCTAAGAAATCCAAAAATTGTCTTTGTTTCGTTGTCACCATTCTGACAAAAGTGATAGCCGACGATTGAGTTTGATAAGGTTTCCCATTGAATTTCACTACTTTGACTCAAAAGAGATCTCTGAATGTGAAAATGATAAGGCCAGACGAGAGTATGCAGAAACGTAGATTTACCGGACCCTGGTCTACCAATAATGACAAGGCCGTGATGCGACTGCCCACTTTTAGCTTCCGAAAACAGTAAATGATCTGCACGTTCAAATAACCAGTTTCTTGGAATTCTGCTTCCTTTCTCTTCGTGTGGAGTCTTCGATAGAAAATCAATGCTGCTGATCCCTGAAAGCTTCCGATCAAGTTTTGATACCTGTGTAGCTGATGAAAAAGAAAGCAGTAATTTCGTCACAAACTGCTACGAAAAGGGGCTAAAACCCTGTTTTGATAATTCCTCAAGAAACAGTGCTCAATACATAAATATGCAGAGCGTGATACAATTCAATAGATGGGA
>JANTCA010087235.1:0-14019 GCA_024741275.1 Chironex yamaguchii | reverse complement strand
CAACCAAAAGTTGTCTGTTTACTTTCGGTATGTTGATGACACCTTTGCCATCTTTAAAACAGAGCGGGATTGTGACATCTGCATTGGTAACAATACCCTTCCAATCAACCAATAGCAAGCCTTTCAAAAACTCAGTTTTGCTGAAATTTGTCGTATTCCTTGTTAAAAGAAGTTTATGCCGCTTTCTCAGACAATTTCGGAATTTTTTGGCACCTTAGATCAAGTAATGTCGCTCAGCACAACGTGGCGAACGCCAGATGCCACAATATTTAATTAATTTTAGAAGAGAAATTATCCATTAAGGTGGATGTGGTAGTAGTTTCTCTAGTGGCAGTCTTGATCAGCTGATGGAAACGAAAGAGGTTATATATTCCTAATAATCGATTTGAGTGTGATGGGATGTCCTTGCTGATTATTCGAAATATCGGGAGGACGAAAGCTAGCACAGCAAATGGTGACGAACGGACTGGCTTCAGTGCCTCTAAGAATGACTTTTGTATATCATACCTAACTGTGCATTTGTCAATAATGGCATCATTAATATAAATGGCAATCCTACCGTCATCGCGATTGCGACCACATCTACTTATCAATAGTCCATCAATACTGACAAGATTGTCGTTAACATTTTTACCTAGCCTTGTCTCCTTAGTAGCTAAGATGTGTATGCCTAGATCCTTAATGAAAAACTCAGTCTCATCAATGTGCAAGAGACAGTTAACATTAAGAGACCCAACCGCTATCCCTTTTCTGTGACCTAATGCGCTGTTGTTATTCTAAGAGGAAACATTTGGTGAGGTAGCAGTAGAGATATAGCCCAGAGTGGACAAACAAGCAACCTCTGTGTTTGTTTGAAGTCAGCTATCACGCTTTAATTTTGTTGCCGTAAAAAGTTTGTTAAATAAAATACCATCGCCTGCACTATTAAGTTGTAACTTACTCCGGTTCAAATGCTTGGAGGGGTCAATGTTAATATTATCTACATAAAGCACATTTTCTTCATTACACATGTCCCGAATGTAGCAGACTTTTGATTGTTTGGGCTCTAGATGATCACGTCTGGGCACTACTTTAATACCATGGCCTTGGATGTGTTTCACCTCATAAATTGCTCGCAAATATAGCGTCCTCTCAAGATACTCCTGCAGAGTTGAACAAGGGTAACAAAATCAGACAAGAAAAATCCAAGTCTTGACAAACTTTTCTGCTCTGTACACACATTAATGGCCAATGCTTTCATCAAAGACGCCCGTTTTATTTACTCAGAAATTGATTCCGCTGGAAATTCTTCGCCTAAAACTATTGAATTAATAGGCACTGGACTGAGATGTATTGAATTTTTAATAATCATATTTATTTTAAGTTTTATGTAACTGCTGTAGGTTGCCTTTGCCCTGGAAAGTGAGATTTTGCTTGATAGTGTTGCGTTAGAGGTCAGTTTATTTTGTTTCTAAACAATATTCAAAGCTTCGCACGCTGATGTTTGACGTGTGTCATTAAATGGTTAAGTTTAATTGAAACTTAGTAGAAATGAAAGTGTCATAGATGCATGATTATCACTGAACAACTTTTTTCCTTAAAAATGTTCCTCGTTTCCATAGTGAGGTCATCTCATGGCGCTTTCTGGGGTTTCGTTATTCGATCCATCCTTTTTGACTTGTCCGTTTCTATAAAAGTTAGGCTGTGTAGACTGAAACAAATATCTACCTCGTATTGTCGGTTTATTTAGAAATTGATGTCTTAAAACTTCCAGTATGGGTGTTCCAGCATTTTTTCGCTGGTTATCAAGGAAGTATCCATCTATCGTCGTACACGCTGTGGAGAAGAAAGTAAGTGTCTGACCAATTTTTCGAAAGCCATGTGCTATGTTGTAGTCACGCCGTGAAAATGTAGAGGCTTTAACTTTGGATTTTACTTGTTCTTTGATATACCTGCCTATGAGAACGTCCCATTACACGCTGTAAGTAACTTCTAAAAAGTTTATGCAACTATAGACAGGATAGCCTATAGGTGCTAGTTGTCAATATTAATACCTTTAGTCTAGATGTAAATACATCAAAAGGACCTGTTAAGTTAATATTTGGCAAGATATATATATTTTTTCCTCCAACTTTTAGAGGACATTGGCATTGAATATGATGTAATGACAATAGTATTACAAGATATTTGTATAGTATGGAGGCAGGGTTGTGAATGAATCTATGGCAATAAAATGTTAAAAACTTGAAAGTATTGAACTTAAGCACATCTTTTCCTAATATCCATGTTTCTGACATCTGGGACAATGATGCTTACCATCTCTTCTTGCACATAAAAAGGTCCTAAAGTGATGGATTTCCTTACGAGCAATACACAAATGACGTTTTTTCATAAACAAGTTTTCAGCAACTTTTTTGTGCTACAAAACTTGAAATTTGACTTGGAAATTTGTGACATTGCACTAAAAAGATACCTAAAAGCTTTTTTCATCTGACAATTCAGAGTATGAATCATCAAAGTATATGTGTATGGCAACCTATTTATACGGAATATGTCAAAACGAGCTAATCATAGACAAGAAGGGAAATAAAGAAAGAGAAAATGAAGAAACAAAGCATTATTGGAAGAGTCCAAGTAAAAGGACAAAGTTGTTCTGCCTACAAAGTACTGGTTTTCTAGTTTTAATGCAGACAGACTCGAATACACTAAGATGAAAGGACAATCTTCAGCTTCACATCAGCACAGAAATTCATATTCTGCTAATCTGTATTTCTATTTGGATAGAAACATTGCTTAGCCAAGGAAGTTTCAAGCATACAGGACATTTTTTATAGCCCAAAAGATATTTTGGTTGCAAAATCAGATTTGAAATTTCTCAAAGAATTGTTGAAACAACATCCTCTGGATAAATGTTTTGAAGGAGAATAGATTTTGTTTTCCCTAGTTCTGAATTTAATTTAGATTTTGAACATATACAAAGTGCTCTATGAGCAAGTCTTCTGATGAGATTGATTTTCCTCTTTTTTGGACAAAAAGAATCCCAAAGAATGTACTGACCAGTAAAATTAGCTTTTCAGTAAACTGTTGTTTTCAAATTAATCCCAGTTTTTTCTACCAAAATATCAATAAAAAGTGCTAAACTGTCTTTTTCCTTTGCGGCCGTAAATTTGAGAGCTGGATGTAACTGGTTATGTTTTTGGAAAAACCCATTGCATTCAAGCTCTGTTTTAAAGATGGCAAAAATGTTATCAACATTTTGAAAATAAATGAACATCTTTTGGTTGTTTTCTTTTAGAATATGTTCCAAATGAAAGCCAACAAAAATATTTCCCAATGCTGGACCCAAGGGGCTACCCAGACCGTCCTTTTGTCGATGCATTGTATTCGTAAAAGTGAATTGAACACCCCTAGCGACATATTTCATTAACTCAACAAAAATCTCCTGTGGGATGGAGGGCTGTTCAACCTTTCCTTGGTACAAAACTTTTTGGTGCCTAAGATTGTATTTGACTGTAATCGTAAGCAAGAGAGAAAATTTCGTGACTGGATCACAAATTTAACTAAGTTGATGTAATTAGTTAACAGACACAAGGCACCTTCTTCCTCTAACAACATTCTTATAGTTTTAAACCTGTTAAGTAACAAAGGAACATGAAAAACCAACTCTTCGATTTTCCAGGTGTTCTTAATGTTAGGAAACAGAACTGGAAAAACTTGTCTGAACCTTGTATGCAAAACTTCAATAGTTGAAACTTCATCTTCAGTGAAAAATCTAAACTTTAAAAAGAGACGTTTACCCATTTGACTGAATGTATCAAATATAGTAGTTATTCTATGGTGTGTATCACCCTGATCATAGATTTTTTGAAACAAATTTGCAATGGTTAGCCACAAAAACATTATCATGATGTGCTTGTCTGACGACTTTGGTTTGTTGTAGTTTACAATCTAGCAAATTTTTCCTTGGACCCATGGTAGTTGCACTCCTAGATATAAGTTCATTACAAATATGACTTATTGTAACAATATCTGAATGTAAAACTTCGTGTTCATTAAGATAACTTGTAACCTTCTCCATTATGTCTACTAGCTCATATTTAGCAATGTCCCTACAACTAAAACTACTATAGCTTTTAATGCTGTTATAGGAGAGCTCCTTAGCAGGTGTGAAATACTCCCATTTGCCCCAAGAATCACAACAAATCCAATTAATATTTATGTCTACCAGAGTTATGCAACAAATTAAAGAACCATGTTTTTCTGCCAACTGTTTCTCGTAACACTTTTGCCCTGCAAGTTTAACTATATTTAGATTTATTTACCAAGTCACCTCTTAAAACTGCTTCAATTCTAATTATACAATTCTCAATTTCTACTACTGCCTCTCCTTATTTTTCATTTTCTTGGTTCTTTTCTGATAACAGTGTCCTGTATTTCGTCTTTCTTCATCATCATCAAAACTCTTTTCAAAGCTATCAAGCTGTTGACAAAAACCTAGTAGCAAATTGTACAAGACTGGAGTAACCCC
Organism: Chironex yamaguchii; assembly: GCA_024741275.1. NCBI lineage: Eukaryota > Metazoa > Cnidaria > Cubozoa > Chirodropida > Chirodropidae > Chironex > Chironex yamaguchii. The sequence goes on along the minus strand of JANTCA010087235.1, from coordinate 9,512 downwards.
CAGGGCAATATATGTATCACATGGGGTACAACAAAATCCAGGTCATTGATGGGAAACAATATCTGTTTTATAACTTTATTATAATACTTGCCATTTTCTCTCACATTGACATTTGACCTATTATTACAGAAATCTTCATTATCATTTAAGTGATAATCCTGTACATTGCTAAGTTCAATGTTGCAGTCGAAAAGTGTATGGGTTTTTTTTACCATGATGCCATAAATGGTCCATGGTAACTAAATCTAAACTACTTGGAAATGTGAATGGAGAGCCTTGGTTGTCTAAAATATTATCCATATATTGGATTATCCACAAATTTTCACAAATATCTGCTCCTTCAAAGATACAAAATCTACATATTTCCTTCTTCTTATCAGGAAGAGTCCATGTAATCAGTGACTTTAAAGAGTTAAGTAATATTTACTTAGTGTTCCCTTAGCATAATGAAACGGTCATTTGCAATGGTTGGAACGGGGAGCTAGCTCAAATGGTAGAGCACTCACTTAGCATGCGAGAAGTACCGGGATTGATGCCCGGGTTCTCCAATTCTGGTATAGCGAGAAGGGTAGCATTATTGAAAAAGAGTTTACGTTAAGTCAAATTTGTGTAGCCTGACGAGCATGAATTCTGCAAGGGAATCTTGAAACTTTACATTGTCCTTTTTCATTGGTGAGCCATTTATTGTTTCGGCCTTTTTCTTCTGCATAAGGTATACGATGTAAGTCATGCTCAAGATCGCCTTTTGATTGTCAGAGATAACACCAAGATCTATATTGGCTTTTGCTTGTGAAAGGGACATATCAGAACTGATAGCACGATTTCGGTTACCTATAGCTTGCTTTGAGAAAAGAATTTGTTTTAGACGTTAGAAAATGTGGAGTTCTCTCAAGTGGCAGAGAGCTTTCTAAGCATGAGTGCGGTACCAGGAAGAGTACTAGGGCTATCCAATTCACTTACTTTAAAGGAGATGAGAAGTTCCAAATTGCAAGCACATCAGATCTATACTTAACTCATCCTTACCTTTTTGCTGTTGATCGTCAAAATGTTAATGTTTTGCATTGTCTTCGAACACTGCTTTGCAATCTCCTTTTTCATTATTGTTACAGAATGTAATGAATCTAAAATATTTTCACAGTCCTTGTCTGATTGCCAGCGATTCTAGCCACATCTATCCACATATTTCCTTCTTCTTATCGGGAAGAGTCCATGTAATCAGTGACTTTAAAGAGTTAAGTAATATTTACTTAATGTTCCCTTAGCATAATGAAACTGTCAGTTGCAATGGTTGGAACGGGGAGCTAGCTCAAATGGTAGAGCGCTCGCTTAGCATGCGAGAAGTATTGGGATTGATGCCCGGGTTCTCCAATTCTGGTATAGCGAGAAGGGTAGCATTATTGAAAAAGAGTTTACATTAAGTCAAATTTGTGTAGCCTGACGAGCATGAATTCTGCAAGGGAATCTTGAAACTTTACATTGTCCTTTTTCATTGGTGAGCCATTTAGTGTTTCGGCCTTTTTCTTCTGCGTAAGGTATATGATGTAAGTCATGCTCAAGATCGCCTTTTGATTGTCAGAGATAACATCAAGATCTAATTTGGCTTTTGCAAGTGAAAAGGACATATCAGAACTGATAGCACGATTTCGGTTACATATAGCTTGCTTTGAGAAAAGAATTTGTTTTAGACGTTAGAAAATGTGGTGTTCTTTCAAGTGGCAGAGAGCTTTCTGAGCATGAGTGCGGTACTGGGAAGAGTATCGATCAAGATGTTGATCGTCAAAATGTTACTGTTTTGCATTGTCTTCAAACATTGCTTCGCAATTTCCTTTTTCATTATTGTTACAGAATGTAATGAATCTAAAATATTTTCACAGTCCTTGTTTGATTGCCAGATTCTAACCACATCTATCCACATATTTCCTTCTTCTTATCGGGAAGAGTGCAGGTAGATTAGATGAACATTATCAACTGACCCTGAATTGATGCTATTTATTACCTCTACATGAAATTTTATGTTTCCCCCACCCTGGTCTCCTAGAAAAAGAAGTCAGATTTCATTACTGAGGCTGGGTGGATGTTGTTCATCAAGTACGTTTTCATATATTTCAGTTATCAAACCTTTCAAATTTGTAACCCTTATATATGGAAGCATCTCTGTTTCCTCATTTAATGCCGTGCATTTTAAAACCATCAAACCACTCTCAACTTTAGAGGCTCCTTTAATAAACTCTGTTTCAGTTTTCTCAGCAATTTTCCTTTTTGTTTCTGAGGGCCAAATTTGCAAAGGGCTATGAAGGTCTCACATTTTATTTATACTTAGCCTGGCCAGTGCCTTGATACTAACAGCGCCTTAAACAGAAATCTTATTCTGCTCAGAAAGCTTAGCTGCATACCCTTGTGAAAAAAGACTTATTTACTTTTATCAATTTATCACCAATAGGTGTTTTTCACTGTTGTTGTTAAATTTCCCAGGAGAAAAGGAAAGTTTACATCTTTCTGTTAAAGTTCTTTTAGATGCTGAGAAATTTGGCTGGCCCAAGTTTGGCAAAGGATTCCATTCGACCACTACTTACTTGTTTCTTGTCACATAGACAATAGAACTTAACACCCTTAACAATATCTTTATTTTCTGTATAACTATCTATATATATTATATCTGTAGTTACATTACTAATATATGTTTCCATAGGCTTGTTACTAGTGGGTGCAACAGCAAAAATTGTATGTTTCATTCATAATTTGATAATTTGAACTCTAGCAATTTTTCTCTTGTATGTTGCCATGCCCTTTACGTCGTACATTCAGTTCCTTAGCTTTAGCAATCTGATCCTCAAGCAATTCTACTTGTATCCTGTGTTCTTTTTGCCTATGATCCTTCTTCATTTTGTGCCTAGTTTTCTGCTCCTCTGCCAAGAGATCTAATTCACTAATCTTCAACTTTTTTAATTATCTTTTATGGCATCACTCATTTTTCCTTTTCCTGTTTTTCACCTCTTTTAGTTTTTTCCACATGGTATGTCATCGATTTTTGTTGTAAGGTCAAAACTTAAACTAAAAGTGTGATCTAAAATTTCCTTTACATTTACTCCGTACAGTGAACCTTTTGTGAAAGTTACTTCCATTCATAATATTTAACCCTTCTTCAATAAAATTTAATTGTGCCCTATATGCTTCAGCATATTTTTAACTTGCATGAAAGTTGGAAAATACATCCGTTATAAATCTAATATCATCAACATGTGTTATTTTTGACAAGTCATTTGAACTACTATTGGAGAAGACCTTTGATAGATACTTACCAGCATTACTACACCCCTTAGCCATTTTTTGAAACAGAAGACTTAACTCAAAAGTAAGTGTAATATCTTACAATAGCACAAATACAAACACACACACACAAGGCAACAACTTCTTTGAAACAAGTATGCAATTAGAAACTTGAAATTACATTCTTAGTTTTAATCAAATGCAAACAAAACAAAAGTTATGAATTAAACTCAATTCTTACATTGTGGTGGCTCAGGCATAAACAGTTTAAGGAGGTGATTTAGGGTACGCACCATCAAACAAAGAATGTTCACACCACTTAGAAACATGTTTAATGTACAAGCCAGATGCCTTTGAGATAGGTTGACACTCACTACTATATGACCTTTGGCAGCTGGTAAATGGAGAACATTTGGGGTCATTGCACATGTGAAAAAATTTCAGAGTGCATTTACGAATGCTAAGCAACACAAGATCCCTGGCTGCCAATCATTTTATTAATGGGGCATCCCCAAGCTTATGCACGCAAAACCCTGAATAATTATCCTTTGAAGCAAGACAGCTTGAGCCGAAGTTGTGACTCTGTGTTGTGACCAAATTTTGCCCTTTTGTGGTAAACTTTGCGAACTTAACCTTCAATAAAGTTTCTTTATTCAAAGATGGTACAAGCTACTCTAAAAACATTTGAAGAGGTTTGTTCAATGATAATTTATCTAAAGAATGTAATTTTTTGTTTAATTTGAATGTATGGTTTACCCTATTAGTGTTGAAGATTGTGTATATTTTGAAATTGCAGTACTTTGGTGTGTTTTCATGGAAATTTGCAAAGTGTTGATTAGGGTAGAAGCCTGTTGGAAAGAACTCTTGCAGTTGACAAAGCTAAGGTGACATAGCCCATACGGAAAGATTTGGCAGCTGCACAAGCGATATATTCTGTTCAAAATTAGACATGTGGAAGTTAAAGATGCACATGCATATTCTGAAGCTACTTAATTAATGACATGAGAAAAGAATCATAATCACAAAGTAATGCAGTGTATGATTATTAGAGATAACCATCACAACAGAAAATATAGGAAAGTATAGATTAGCTCAAAAATGAAATATTGTTTATAAGTCTTTGATTCACAGTCACTTTCCTCCTTAAGCCTTATCACACAATACAAATACTTTAATCTTTAGGTGGCAAGCCTATTAGCACCTAACTGCCTTGAATGTATTTTGAAGTGCACCCCCATATTCATCAGGAAATACAGGAACATAGTGTGGGGCAAGACCAGGGTGATCTGTATAGATTGTCCTGGGCAAGACCCATTTTCTTACCTCCATCCTTATAAAGCCTGGCTACATCCTTTATGGTTTCTTCACAATTTATTGGCATTGGAAAACACCACTCAGTGTTTGTTCTTAGATCTAGTGTCATTTAATTGACCTCCTGCCATCTCATATGTTTTCATAAATGAATAAAATGACTCAATAACAGCTTGAGACAGACATGTACATAGCCACATCTAAGACAATGCTTGCCTCTCCACCAGCTTCGGTGGCAATGATATTATTGTTGTAAAATTATGCAAGTGTGTCAGACCAGTTTAGCTTGTCCAGGCACTTAGCATTATCATATTGTAGCTCATAGATATCACTGAGACTAACATTGTATTCCTTTGGATGAAATGCCTTTAATGGTCCAGGCTTTACCTCTCCTTGTATTGGCATGAACAAACTTTTTGTACAATTTCCAAAATCATTCTAAAAATACTTTGTAGATACAAAATTTGAATAAACAATTTCATGGTTACAGTGGCCGTTATGAATTGTCGGCAAAGTGAGACAAAATGGCAGATTCACAATGACAACATAAATTGCCCATAATTCTTTTCTTGTCAATTTTATGTTTAACATGACAAATTACAACAAATTTATACTTTTAATAACGATAAAGTATTGTTTTATTAGAATGTAGAGTTACTTGTTTGTCCTTTGTTGTTTTCACATTCTTTTATTTTGGTTTCTGCGACTCGGCAAAAATGGCCTAAGATCGACCACCAGTTGCATTCATCAACTTAACTTCAAAACTGTTGAGGTGATGAAGGTGTTCTGTCAATTTTCTGCATCCTTATGTATTGGCCTTTCATTTGATAATTCCTTTGTCTCCATAGACTGCGTCATTTTTTAGATATACCCCTTAGAAGTCATCTCCAGTTTTCAATGACGTTTCACTTTGTGATGTACTTTGTGGAGCTGAACTCAGAAACCTTACTTGATTGCTGGAAAAATCATTTTGAAAGCCATCTGAACACAGAATTTCCTCATGAAAAAGAAGCTCAGTTCATTGAAGAGAGTCATCCTGAGATTACAATAAAAGAAATCTGAGATGCTATCAAACAATCGAAAGAACGTAAGGACTACTGGGCTAGTTCTCTACTTTCCATACCGGGAAAAGTATTTAGGAAAATCATGCTTGAATGAGTCAAACAAAGAAATAAGGAAAAATTGAGCGATAGCCAGTTCAGATTTAGTTGATGGCATTTTCGTAGTCAGGCAGTTGATGGAAAAAGCAAGAGAGCATAAGGTGAAACTCCACCTTAATTTTGTGGACTGCATTTGATACCATCTGACAGAAAGCAGTCTGGAAAATGCTTATTTCTATTGGAATTGCCACTTAGATTGTGAAGATCATTGAAGAAATGTACAATAACACAGAATGTGGCGTAGTAATTGACGGACAGCTCACGGACTGGTTTGTGGTGTCAGTTGGAGTCCGGTAGGGATGCGTTCTCTGGCCTATACCTTTCAACATGAAAGAAGTACATAACAACACTCTAACACTGAATACTGACCTGTCAAACAATATAAGGTACACCAATGATATGACACTTGTTGCTTGTGTCTTTGAGAAGTTAAGGTTATCAACAGCAAGTGTGAAGTCTGCATTGAAACAATGGGGCATGAAGATCAATGTATCAAAATGCAAGATTCTCTCTTCAGTTGCTGAAGATCTCATGGCAATTGATGGCCAACTGGTCAAGCTTTGTCTTTTTTGGAAGCTCAGTCCCTGGTACAAGTACCGATATGAAAAGAAAAGCCATCTCAAACAGATAGTTCCAATTGCTATATACGCATCAGAAAGATGGACACTTACTGTGGAAGACTCACACAAACGTAGCTCATTTGAAATGAGATGCCTCAGAGCAATCCTTGGTATTACCAGACATAAGATACCAAATGAGAAAATTAAGGAGAAGCCAGGTGTCAAACACATTCTTGACATCATCAAAATAAGGAGACTGCATTGGTTTGGACACATAGCTAGACACCTGGCAGAAAGTTTTGTCGGAGCAGCATTCAAACAAGACTTCATGGCAACGGTGGCTGGAGCAGACCACCCATAAGATAGCATGAGCTAGTGAGGAAGGACACTGGGCTGTCATTGGCCACAGCATTCCGGAAAGCAAAGGACGGGGCCAGGTGGTGCAAGGTTGTGGACGGAGCAAGGGACACACGTGCCTAGGCATATGATGATGATGATTGAGCTGAATGTAACTGACATTTGCTTTCAGGAGCTGACAGCTGTCAAATACATTTAAAACAATCTTATTGCACACCTAAAACAGAACAAAAGCTGGCTGCATGTTTTTCCATGTGCAGTTATGCCATTTACACCCATGAGATATCGTCCGCAACCATAATATGCCTCAGCATTGCCTTCTGCAAAGGTTTTTCGCAATTAAAGTCATTAGTAAGTGTGTTTATGCCAATTTTTGTAGGAGGGGTGAATTGTTTAATATCATCTGAACCATTTCTTTTGTTGCAAAAGAGACAACAGGTCTCAATTCTCCATTAAATTGACATATAAACTGTGAATTTGATGACCAACAACTCAGGTAGGGAATAATAATTTTTAATTAGTTGAATTTGCCCTAATCTGCCTCATGAGACAACACACGTTTTAGGGAGATTATACCACCACAGACTGAAATAGTGTAACATTTTATTATAAACTAATACAACCTCGCATAATGAGAAACAATTTATTTCAATTAAATAAGTATCTTGTTTTTCAAAATTTAGACCTTAGGTGACCAAAATTGAAGAGAAGTAGAGTTCTGACTAACCTCAAGTTTTATGTTGTTTCCCAGTCTGGTGTTAAAATGTAAGCACTTGGAGGAGGCAATTTAGGGCATACAGCATTGAAGAAAAATTCTTATGCTCCTTTAAGAAGTTTTTAATGTTAAAATTAACTAGCCAGATACTTCAGAATAAGCAGACACTCGGCCTGGTGCTTAGCAGCAGGCAAATTGGTGAGTTTTTGCGTCAATGCAAACTTTTGAGCAGCAATTAAGAAATGGTAGGAAACATGGGATGTCTGGCTGCTGATCAATACAGTGCCAGTTGAAAGTGTTGTGTTCAGTAGTGGCCAAATTTTACGTTCACAGAAATTGTGTGAAGTCAGTGGTTGATTGGAATTTTTCATTGAAAGACTGAAGAAACTATTGAAAAATTTTTTAACAGATTTGTAATGGCCATGGCAGTGATCCATATAAAACTTTTGGTTCCTGAAAAATGTTAGCAGTCAGGTTCAGAATAAACAGTTGAAAAGTATTGACTCCCTGTGATTTTTTGTTGTTGTGGTCACAACAGTGCTACTTGGCTGTTCTGTCAAGATGGCTGCAAGAGCTACATGCCAGTAATGATCTTGTTAATTATGTAGTGTATTGTTCTGTTATTATAAGGTACTTGGATACTACTAATGCATTGGAGTACTTTGTAGTATATTTCTCATTCCATTGGCACAAATTTTAACTGAAAACATGTCCCAAGTTTTAAACACTTAACTGTTAAAGGAAAGCAAGGTTCTTGCTCTTGCAAAATACTTGTGAGTTGTGGTTACTACACTGTTACCCTGCCTCTCTATATCTGTTGACCATCTGCATTTAAATTGCTAACTAAACTTGTTGCTCACATGCTTGTTTGTAATGAACACATTAGTACAAAGCAGGTATATTTGGATAGGACAAAAACGGGTTGGTTTACTACCACAAACCAAGCCATGTATGATGTAAACCCTTTTAAAGCAGTTTTTTAATAATTCCAGTAAAGAGTGGTATCTTAATATTGTAGAACAATGACTGAATCTATGCTTTTAAGTTCTTCTATTTGAATTTATTGAACTTCACAACAAAGCAGCCAACTAGCAGTAGGATTCATGCCTGAAGTCATGTGTTCAAAAGTGTATCATTAAAATTGACTTTGACATCAATATTATTAGGTTATATTCAGCTGTATGTTACATTAGGAATTAGTATAATTTCTTGGCAGATTTTTCCAGTCTTTCATGTCAAGCAATGTTGTTTTGCTTGCTTTGATTAGTTCATTATAATGTTTCCAGAGAGGTTCCAGTGTGATGTAAGAATGAAAAGTGAGATTGGATCTAAAGGAAAAATAAAATAGTACATATATATGCTTTTTCAAGCATATGATAGGAAAATATAAAATTCCAAGTTTCCGTATCAAATGTATTTGACAATCAAAAGTTCACTTTTGATTTAAGGCCTTATTTTGACATCCATTCTGCTTATGTCCCGATTAGGAGCTTTAAAAAACCTGAGGTAGAGGAGTACATATAATCCTGGTGTATAAGTTTTAAACATGATTCCAGCCTTAACTCATATACTGTTCTATCAATTTGTTTTCCAAAACTTGGTAACTGTAAAACACTTCAGATATTTTGAACCACCGGTTGCTCTTCTAAGCTTCAGATTTAGTTTTGGAATTACAAATTTGGTAATTTTGGTAAACTATTTCTGAGCAGTGGATGGGTCTGAGTACCTATACGGGAGTGTAAGACGTCCCCGCTCTACCACTAGTCTAGGGGCTCACTTTGGGCAAGTGTCTGTACCCCTTCTGCCCCCCTGCTCAGTGAAGTTATTGGGCAGCAGCAGTAATGGATTTTGGTGGAGGGCGCTTGACTGGTATGTCATCGACGGTCTAAACCAATATTCTGGCAGGCATAGGAGTTGTGTAGACGACCAATGGCTGGCAGTATCCACTTCAGTAAACGAAGACTGCAAGTGCCAAAAGACATGGCCACCTACTGTACTAATGAAGGTCATGAGAGTTAAAATGGTAGTTTGCAAACAGAAGTCCAAACCGGCTCGGATGTTGCCTGGATTAACAAGGTCCGCGCATTCTGCTGAGGGACCAGGGCAGAATTGTGTCAAGTTAACTACTGGAACACACAACAT
>JANTCA010087234.1:0-35131 GCA_024741275.1 Chironex yamaguchii | reverse complement strand
AAGGACATGTGTTTATTCTGAGATGTATGTCTTCGACTAATCCACAAACTCAATAAGAGAAGACCAGCGCGTGGACAAGTCAAAGGATTTGTCTGTTTTTGGCGAAACATGGAACGTCCCAAAGTATAGTATAAACATATGCAGGACCTTAGTCGCTCGGGGAGCAATTGCCCCCCATACCTTTTTGCAAAGTGAATATTTTCAAAAGCCATCTGTTAACAATTGTCGGCTATAAACACTGAACTTTGTATCGTGCAGTTAACTACGAGCCATGTGCCAACATTTCTCTGGCTTAACTGGTTTCCATGTCCTATTTTTGCAACTGTTGTTTTTGCTAAAATGTTACTAAATGAAGAGGTAACCGATAAACCATCCTATATAAATAGGATGTTTTGACACACCCCCACAATCCAAACGCCCCCGTCATCATTTAAAAACAGACTACGGTCCTGATATGGCAACTTCTTTATAAGAATCATAGAACAAAACTAGCCAAACATAAACAATAAAGAAAAGAAAACAAAAAACCACAAACTTTTTCTAATAGTCCTTAAGAGTCCTAGCTTTCTTTATTTATGTATACAGACTCTTATGTCGCAAATTTCATGTTTTGCCATACAAGAAGTTTGTTCAGATATTCAAACTCTTCACACACTTGTAAAGTCGTTGAAGGGCAGTAAACGTTACTTGTCTGCTATGTGTATACGTGCATCTACAGTATGTCAAAGTCTGATAAGATTAAAGTGGAAAATTTAACACACATTTTACTGGGATTTAACTCAAGTTAACACATCTTTTACACAGTAATTTTAATTTCTTGTTCCTATACTTTCATCAAACACAGGTAGGTATTCCTGTTAAAAACGTACTATAATTCACAGAAGCTTTGTATTTTTAATTTATCCGAGACTTAAATTTCCAAAATCTGACTTTAACAATGTGCAACAGAATAAGAGTGTACTGTCTCTGTCTAAATCTGAACCCTTTTAAATTCAAACGTTTTACACCACAGATTTGTCAATTTGTCTAAGGTCAAGAAAAGCTCGCTCTAAAATCAAGTAAGAAAGTCTAATAAATATTAAATTTTTGATAATCCGTAAAGACTTCTTTGCATTTGAAAAAGCTAAGGCAGGTATCAGAATTGAAGAGTGATGCTTATTTTTTAGCGTTTCATGCCATCAGATTATCAATAACTTTTCCGTTTGTCTTTGGTCTCATTATTCTTTTCAAAGTTTCTGTAGTTCTTATCTACATGAATGATTGGGATTAACATTTTTAATATCAGTTGTTGAGGAAAAACGTAGTTACCGCTGCAGGGTATTTCACGCGTATGAAGAAAACAAAATTAGTGCCCCCTTTATCACAGTGACTATTCGTTAAAGTGTTTGTATCAAGCAGAGGCCACAGGCTTTTTAGTTTTGGAGTGTTCTGATCAGCTATCATAGAACGCGTTGAAAATATGACTACCGCGAACATTTTTGAAAACTATTCCATTTCAAGCTATAGATCTTCATACAATTGCATTTGATGTAGTCAAGCAAGTGAGAACTCAAGTGAAGCTTTGACATTACTTCGTCGCATTCATAAATGCATCGTGGTAACTCCTTTTTTGAATCATAGATGTTTGTATTAAGCAGTGCAAAATCCGCAAGAATTTAATTATGCTTAAAAACTTATACATCAGACCACCGTGTCAAGTGCAAAATAAAGCGCTTCTGATTTGTACTCCTCAACTACACTGACATGAGTGGCTTAGGCAGGGACGCCAGTAAGCGCCAAAGGCAAGCAAGGAAAGATTTCCACTGAGGGCACATGGGGAAATTTTTCCACTAATATAAGTTAGTATTGCTGGTACATACCATATTGCTTTCACACGTACATGCTCCTACAGGGGTATATTTTAGCCTTCGATAGGGAAGGCTTTCGACCATGTAAGTGGGTAGTAAATGACATTGTCGTTTTTTATATACAGGGACGGACATAACGGGTGGTGTGGGGGAGTAACACCCTCAGATAATTGAAATATTTGTAATTTTTTATTTGTCCGAGAAAAAAGGAACGTAATAGCCAGAGAATATGAAGAAAATATCTATATAACTTTACTAATTCTTAATAGTGTTCTGCAATGAAGTCTTTATTTGCAGTTTCTTGGGGACACCTATAATCAATACCAGCCTTACCAACCATATTCTCTAATACACACGGTTTTGTATCCTTGTCGTCTTTTAAAAGACGTTTCCAATGTTGTGTTGGCTCTTTAGATACATTTTTAACCTGTTTTTTGGTGTCGTTTTCTGCAAGATCAAAGTGTTGCATGATGATGATCAGCTTTAAAACGTAAAAGGTTGGTGAGTTGAATAATCAAATGTATTGTACTCTAGTGGCAAGAATCTTCAGACATCATCTAGCAGTCTATTGTTGAAACAACTGTTGTTTTTTATCAGCACTTCAAATGAAAGGCTGCGTGCGGCAGCTAACTAAGTGATGAATTATTCTGGACAGCAAATGTTTCGCGAGTAAATTGCTTGGGATCTTTGCAAACAGTAATTAAAACTAACACAATAAGATCCACCAAAGTATCAGTCATCTGGAAAAAATGCCTTGTCTCAAATGGCACAGCTGCTGTCCATGCCCTCTCAGTCTAAGCAACCCTGGGTTTAAGTCAAAGAACTGTCATCTGACATTCACTCCCATTTGTGCTCCTTTTATCAGGAAAAACGTGCTTCATTAGCATTTTTCCATGAAAAATTGTTTTAAAAGTTTTAAAACATGACTAAAATTGTTGCAAAATTCTCCTAACTTTGGCTGCGCTATATCACCTACTTAAACAGCGTTGTTTGAGTACGTAATTCTTTTGTTAATTCTCTTCAGAAGCAATTAATGCTTGATCTGCAATGAAAAAAAATTGGCAAAAGACATGCGTGGTCAGTACAGTCTGAAATGAGATAAATCTATCTTCTACTCCTTTGATATCAGTGACAGTATTGTTACTGTTATCCGCTGACTGGCATTCGTCAAAAGTGTCAATAAAACAATCAAATAATTCGCCATCTTTTGCTTAGAAGAAGTCCTCTAAAGCTTTTGATGTGACCGTCATCGAGACTATTCATTGGCATTAAAATGGCCAATTTTTGCTTCTCTTCAAGTGCATTTAGATACTCATGTGAAATGCACTTTCTAGCCAATTATTGCGCAAAAAAGCTTGAAAATGTAAAAGAAGAAACGTAATGTCTAAAAAACAATAGTCTTGACTTTGTTGAGAAGAACTGGATGCAAAAATGCACTAAGAAGTTTCAAAAGTAATAAAGGTATGTTCGCCATTAAGTTGTGCAAACGCAAAAAGATGGGCCAATTATTGTTGAGGAAGAGGGACCTTTTAAGAGTTTAAAACAACGCAATCTGTTGTTTGAGGATGAATGACAAGAAAGGTCATGAATACAGGATAAGGTGGAATGAATTCTAATTTTGAACGAAGAAATCAAATGAATAACGTCTAAATAATCATGTGTGGGAACGCAATAGACCTTGGATGAAAACAAAAGCACTAAATATGCTTACCATTGACCAAGTCGCAGACATCGATACCGCCCGACTGAGTAAGTACGGCAGGTGAGGATGGTTCGTCACTCTCCGCATCGCGCCTTTGGGGTCAAACTAACGATGCTTCCAAATTCTATAATTCATATTCTTATAAATTTCAAAACTTAAATGTAATTTTCCAATAAAATAGAAGGGCTAAGAATGCTCATTTTTATTATGTTAACCTGCCTAATCCTCTCCCAATATCCCACTTCTGATATGATATTCTTCATTCATTATAAGTTTTCCCAGTTGCCTGCTTTTGCTATCCGTTGCGACAACTAAAAAGTTTATGTCCTCATAAAAAGTTTAAGCCGTGGAAGCGGACAGTGCTAATAATGCCAATACATTATTTCAATTCTACCCCCAAATTAAATGTACCAAGCAAATCGCAAAATAGAAATTGATAATTTTTTATCTGGCTTATTTATTTTCCATAATAAGAGACAACTTCAATTACTATTTGCCGTGATATCATAAAAACTTGTCTTTGTTTAGTGCTTTCAATAATAATGCTTTCAACTCCAATGAAAATAAAGTTGATGGGTTTACCAAAATGGACGTAAGCAACAACACTGAGGGCATGGTCCTGAACAATTTTCCTGACATAGACAGGAGCTTTATCATGACATGAGTCATATGCTTTTAATAAGCTACGTTTTGAGAGACACTTCTCCCACCATCAGGCTACTAGAAATGATCTGGTACAGCTATTTTATTCTTCCTCGATGCGGACATCCGTGGTGACAGAGGTTGAGATACCCTGAGAATTGGCACCATAGCTGTGTTGTGTTTGTTGTTTTTCTTTTACTAGAGCTGGAAGCCATATTTCTGGAAGACTGTAAGATATTCTGTTGATATTATTGCTGTGTTGTAGGGAGTGAATGGTTTCTTTAATTTTTCTTGTTGTTGTGCTGGTCTCCAATAATTTTCTTCTTTTCCCAGTTAAAAGTATAGTTATGCGTCCAACAGTGGTCAGCTATTTCATACTGTTTGGTGTCTTTGCCTCAAGGAACTGCCTCTACCACCGATAAAGCCCAAAGACTTACTCTACCACGGATCTATTAAGTACCAAAAGTACACAAACTACATGTACCAAAAGTACACAAACCAGATGTACCAATTCGCCCCATCGTAGCTTACTCTGGAAGCCCACTTCATTCACCCTCATATCATGTAGCTGATCTCCTGAGTCCATACACAAAGATGAAGTCACATCATCAGTAACACAGTTGACTTTGCGGACTTTATCAAACGACAACATATCCAAACAGATGAAATCATGGTCTCCTTTGATTTCACCTCGCTTTACATAAGCATACCAATCAAAGACGCTGTAAACATTGTTGAAGACTTACTTAGTCATGATAATTCCTTACCATCAAGAACTGCACTCAAGCCCTCAGATATACCAAACCTATTCAATATTGGTGAAATATTTATGCAGGCGTTTGAAACCACAGCATTGTCAACCGCTGATCAAGGACCATCTATGTGGGAAAGGTATGTGGATGATGTTTTGCAATCATCAAGAAAGATCATCTACATGGGTTCCTTGAACACATCAACAACCTACGTCCATATATAAAGTTCACTATGGAGACAGAGGAGAAAAATCAAATACCTTTCCTTGATGTCCTAGTCAAAAGGCAACCAGATTGTAACATTTCTGTCACCATCTACAGAAGGCCAACTCTTACTGATCGTTATCTGAACAATGAAACACATCATCCAGTGTCAGTGTCACTACAAACCTTTTTGGAAGAGCAAGGAGTGACATATCTCATTTAGATGACCATAGAAAAGAGGGAAGGCACATACAGAAGGTTCTCCTGTCAAACGGATACCAAGCAAAAGATGTCCAGGTAGCTTTACATAAAACATCCAGGGCCAACCATGCTGATGAACCTATGAAGCGGATATGCCTTTGTTTGTGAAGAACACAAGTGAACAGCTAAAAAGGATTCTCAGACAAGGCAACACAACACCAAGTGCTTCTTCTTCACAACGTCCACTCTAAGAAAGATGTTGTCATATATTGTCATTATATGTTGTAATATGTCAGATACTCGCTACGTGTGCTTTGCGCATTTCCCCCTCCCCCTCCCCCCCACACACACCCCGCCTCACTTGCTGCGCTCTGTACGTTTTCACCTCACCGCTTAAAATGTACCTGCACCGGGCCTGCCTTATGAAACATCTATAGTAACCTCTCTAGTTTTGTTAGCGAGCTAACTCAAAATGCCACCATCACCTCTTTGGTTATGGATTTCAAGTGAGGTTGAGTCACCGAGGCATGTTAATGAATTTTAAACCCTGAACGAGGGGGTCAATGCGAGCCCTTCCCTTCTCAATTGTGGGCAATTTGAGAATAATTAAATGTTCTTTTCACTTTGGCTTGCGGATAGTTTGAATTATGGGTTTTCGTTAAAGGCAGCTGACCTTCTTGCCCCATTAAATGATACGCCAAGCCAGTTCTATGTTAAGTACATGCGTCATGATCTGAGAGCAAATTCTCGCCACTTATAATGAAATAAATGTATTAGCCAAGAAATAACCACTTTTAACTACAAGAAGGCAACTGTATAAGCTGTATCTACATTTAACGTTTCCGGGTTAGAATTTCATCTTCATATGATATGTAGAATATCTCCATTTTCTGCTATCAAATTCATATTGTACTT
Organism: Chironex yamaguchii; assembly: GCA_024741275.1. Lineage (NCBI taxonomy): Eukaryota > Metazoa > Cnidaria > Cubozoa > Chirodropida > Chirodropidae > Chironex > Chironex yamaguchii. Next base: position 28,868 of record JANTCA010087234.1, on the reverse strand, counting down.
GTCCGTTACACTCGCAAATTTCAGCTGTACAACATAAGCTATGAAATGTCGTGGAAATTCTTTAATATGCTATCTAATCACAGTAGTAAGATCGCGGTTTGGCATATTTTAAGAAGACATTCATTTGTATGTGGATTAAGGCTCTCGGTAATAATTGTCTGTCGAGATTATGACACAGGTGATGTTAATTGAAAATTTATCGGCCTCGGTAATAATTGTAGGGAAGATAAGTGAACCTTGAAACACAAGTCTAGCCATTAAGAACAGGTAAGATAAGTGCCAGGTGGAAATGGCGATAATGTTATGCTCTTTATCGTGTCTTGTGTGTGCTTGTTTAGAAGTATAATCAGCCTTTCAGAGCCTCCGTTTTGCAGATGAGTTCTTTCAAGTATTCATTTTCAGAAATAACAAATATTGCCTGTGGTTTGATTTTGAAAAGCTAAGCCTGGGATCAAGTCAGTAGTGAACTTGGATTGATGACGACAATGATGAACGTCTTTTTTAAATCTATATTTGTCCCGGAACGGCAATTGTTCTTGGAGCCCAACCGATGTGGTCGTTTGGGAATTTGAATCAAAGATCAATGCATATTACAATCATACACGATACCCATGCAGATTCCCTCCCCTTAGAGACGAGTTAACAAATTTGGAACTAAGTAAAAGCTAAAAGATAAGAAACGTAAATACTAAACAACTGTTTAGTGTTTTACTGTAGTCCCTTTCTTCATGGGTGACTCAGGAAAAATCTGAAGGAGAAGGGGGCATTTGACTATTGGGGTGCTGATAAATTTTTGGAAATTGGTAAAGAGGGTACGCTGTATACAATCATTTTCAACCTAACTACTGACAGGTTCTTTATTCACGTCTACGGAGAGTTTCAAAACAGTTCTGTTAAAGTAATGATGTATGGTCGCTGCATGACTCCAGGTCGCTTGTAAAAGGGGAGTAAAATTTTCAGAAAAGGGGCGTCATACCTGTTTGAACTCGTCAAATGGGGCAACTGGCCACAGTTATCCCTCTAGATCTACCACTGCCTTGTTCCATTGTTCTGTCATTTGGGCCACACAACTTTGCATGCATGATAAATGATATAGTACGTAAATTGCTCACTACTAACAGTTTGTGTTAAATGTCAATGATCCTTCACTTAAATACCTTGTGCTACATAGAAGAGTAAGGTGTACCAATATTAAAGCTTCTAGCATGACCGTTACGTGGAGCTGATTCCAAAACTCTACGCATGGGAAGAAAACACTGTCACTGAGCTACTGCTTTTGTCTTTGGCAAAATCCTGTATCTGTCATAGCAAAAAGTTTTTACATGTTATTACATCTTTCAAAATATTCTTAGACTCACTTTACAGTCATCATGACTATCGATAACAGTTCTTATTCTTCGGGCTGTTCCTCTTTCTTTCTTGTCTGTTCTCCTTCCTTGTTATAACAAAACACCTTTATTGAGTCAAAATATGTAAGGAACTGTTCAATACATTGCAAAATTGCAAAATATCATAGTCAAACTAATTAGTTGTCACTCATGAGGATGGATGAACCTTGAAAATCTAAACTGATGCAAAAAGAGCCTTTTCAGATTACGATACCATTACAACATAACAAAAGAAAATGTAAGTTATCTGAGCAGTGAAACTAATCAAATAACATACTTTTTATACTTTAGTTAGGATTTTAAGATTTGATGTGATGGGGCTGATCTCTTTATTGTGAAGCAAACTGTTACATCTGCAGCGAGGTATTGATTAGTATCATACCACCATTCCAGTTATTCCTAGAAGTAATTCTTTGTATGAAAGTACATTGGTGATAATCAATTATAAGATAACACTGTTTCCAATAAAATTATTTTTTTCAAAATTCATGGAGTAAAGAGGTAATCTATATAAAATGACAAAGAGAATACTAATAAGAGATTTTCTTTATCATGAATAAAAAGGAGGTGGGGCATTGCTTTAATCGACTATCCTTTGTCCCATGCAAGATGCTCTAACAAATTCACCACCATAGAGAAGCCTCTCTGCTTTACTACTCGCTTATTCAGTTCCTATGCAAGAAGATACCACGAAACAAAGCCAAAGTGATGATTGTACCGGAAGAGCTTTGATCCCAAGCCTTAGACATTCAAATCTAACGTCTTTAGTACTGAACCAAATACTTCAGTAGAAATTCCATCCATCGTAACGACATCAGATTCTTCTATGAAAGACAAACTTCGTATTTTACATCACAATGTAGTACAGACAGCATAGGACAAAAGCAAATACTGAAGAAAAGTTTTTAATGTATGACAACTGTTGTATATCAATCTCTAAAACAATTACCTTAAATCGATGCTAAAGATGATACAAAAATGAATTTTATAAAGAACTAGCAGGCTTTGAACAAAAATGAGCAGGTATATTACAAAATTGTAATAGAACTATTCTTTGTCTTAAGAAACGTTTTATCAGATAAATGATCTTTCGATCATTTAATCACAAACGGATTGATTACTTCTAAAGTCAATGGATCGAAAAAAGATAACAGATAAAAGATATGTTTTACAAAGGACTCGTGCTGTTAAGGACTATTCACCATGTTTGCCATATTGAATAGACTACATGTTTTACGTCATGCTACACTATTTGTTTTATAAGTTTTAAGATGACTATTTGTATTTTTATAGAAGTACTTTAAACGTTAAAAGTATGGCAAGTACTCCGGAAACGTCAACAACACCAAGTTTTCAGATGTAGTGCCTAGAAAATTACAATGGCTTCCTAAAACCTTTAAATATTTCCAAAAATCCTTATCTCAGGAGTGACTTCAGCTATATGAAGTTTTTTTTATCTTTAAGTAATCACAAACTGAACTTTATCTTCTTATCAAGATGTTTTAGTGGTGAAAACTTCCTAGAAATCTATCAATAATTTTCCATAAAGTATCACAAAATTATGCTGCTGTTTTGTAAAACACTTGGTTTATCATCAACAATCAAACAATAATAATAGGATGCTTCTACTTCATTTCAATCACATCTAGAACTCTTGACAGAGGATTTAGTCGAGTTTTCCATGACCAATAACATGCTTGCATTTTCTTCCCTCTTTTCTGTTGCGTCAAATCCATTATCTAAATTGACAACTGAAGACCTTGATCCTCTAAATGGTAAAGTTCATTCAGCCAACAAGAGAGCTACTTGAAGCAAACTAAGAATATTCTTATCTATACTGGTTTAAGTACATTGCCTTTGTTCAAGCCAAGGAGATCTCTCTACTTCAAGTGGTTTCCTATACATGGATTTTTGTTAATGTGTCTTGACATTCTAATGAAGCTTCTACCAAATGTCTTTGCAGTTTAAGTGAGAATGACAAATTTTTATATGGAAGGTATTTATCAAGTAGGCCACAAAACTAGCAGTAGTCACATTTCCCACTTCCACCCCTTACCAGCAACTCTTCTTTAGCTGTTTCTCCATCTGTCATTTTCGTAGCAAAGATTCTTATTCGAAATTCTTGGCCTTTGTCATCTTTTTGCAACTTTTAGTGTTTGGTTACAACTTAAAAAAGCTACAGTGTCCTAATCTCCATACTGAACTGCACTTCTATCTTGCAGCGTCGTTACTGACTGAAAGTATGGTTGTTTTATTTGTAAGGTGTGTGCCATTTTCTTCTAAATTTTCTAGCTCGGGCATAACAAAGTCTTGCCCTTTGTCATGGGCTTCAGTTCTAGTATGCCCTTTCTCTTGTTGATAGGTATATCAGTTTCAAACTCTTTGATGGAATTTTCTTCAGTTTTGCTTCTCTTTTGTTCTTTTTCGACTAATGTGCTTACAGTATGAGAAACTTCAACTGGTCGTTTATCAAACGCTTTATTCTCTAAACAAGCCTCTTTCTACAAAAAGACCCTGTAGGATACTCCTCTTCATTCTCGAATGATGTTGAAAAATATATGATTTTTACTTTTTCTCTGAAGAAACTATTGTCTTTACCCAAAATGTTCAGATAAATGGCCACCCAAGCGCCAAATGAACTGTAAATAAGAAATGGTATTCGATGAATAGGTTGAAGTTAAAGTTTGTTCAACATTTTCAACTACAACTTTATTTCAAATGTTTATGTGGGTCTTTTGGTCAGTGACAAAATGATGAAGTGTTAAAACTACGAGTAATTTGCTACTCAAAACATAATTCACAGTAAGTTGCTACTTGGCCGATTAGGTAGTTGATGTTTACAAAAGAATGAAGAGGAAACAGGGAGCCTCAATATACTGTACTGTCAAACAGAGGCATCAAGCTAGACTAAAATTTGTATTGAACTTGCAAGCGCAATTTCATTCTAAAATTTTGTTTTTGGGGGGTTCTCGGGGCTCCGAGCCAGGGCCAATTTTCTCCCTGCCTTCCTCTCGGTAGGCCTGAAGGATATGTGCAACCTATTAAGATGGCTTTTACAAAGGAGTACAAATCTCCTCAAAGGCGGCGCATCTTCAAGCCACCAAATCTACAGTTATCTTGTATTTCGATGCAGATTGAATAAACATTTTGAACTGTACATCATTTCTCTTAATAATATGATAGAAGGGATCCGCATACGCATATTTTTCGATGTTTTCAATTAATCAAGGACGTTTTTGGGTTTGATGCATTCATTTTACACATTTTACAATCTTCAGAAACAAAAGTCGAGTAAAGTTGACATATAGATGAAAAGGGGTCAGAGAATAGTCACAGAGAACAGAAGAACACTGAACCGCTACGTCAAATACACCAAACGTGTTCAAAAAAGGAAAAATAGGTAATTAGAAAAATGCAGTAAAAAAGATAATATAAGGTATAGATAAGAGCTGTTTAAAAGGTCAATCAAACAAAACAGAGGCTACCAGTAAATCTGCAGTATTAAATTACAATCTACTGAGATGTATAGAAAACAAAGGAGAGAAATGGAAATCTGTAACAGGATGGCGGAGAGCAAAAACCTCCAACCAAACCTTTACCCACTCCTTTTGTGCAAGGCCTCTATTTCTCTTTTTTTTTTGTTAAGAGAACGATATCTCAGTTGGTCTGTCTCTTTATCATAAAAGCTTTTAAGCGACATCAATTTACCAGAGCTCAATCTCTAGTGACTATAAAACATACTAAAATTGTATAAATAAGGGTGATGTTCTTATAATTCTCAGGATGTTCGACATCGTACAGAGGAGCATATTAAATTAGCTTTGAAAGTTATGTAAATAACTACACTAGATACTTCAGAGGCTGAATAAGAAAAGTTAAGGCAGAAATCATATTTTCAAGTAAAAATTGTAAATGAATCGACTGAAATTTTTACATATAATTGGTGTGTTAAACTTTAATACTTTGGTTAAAACAGAGGGCACAAATATAAGGTGTTTTATTTGAATTTGAGCACAAAAACCTATAAAAAATCACAATCACTGCTAGATTTATAAGAAAATTAAAGACACTCAGAGAGTGCCAACCCCATCAAAGCTAATAATAGTAGGTGGGATTTCCAGTTTCCTGAATATTTGTCCTGGAACCTGTACTAGTAGACGTCATGGTAACTGGGTTTCCCCCGAGAGGATTTACTCGCTAATTGTGGTTTTAAAAATGTATCATTTCCGAAAATTTCAAAGTGATTCAAAATCCAGAATTCGATTTGTATCATCACTAAATAAGAAAGAAAGAAAAAATTTTAGAATAATACGTGTACAATATTCCGAGTTATTTTGCAAACCAGCTAATCAAGCAATCAAATAATCATTCATTAAACTCTGATGCAAATATTCAATGACAACGCAATTTTCTGTTAAAAGTCATATAAATGTAGCGAACTGCTCAAGCACGATTTAAAAAAAGAGCTAAAATCTGCTGACAAATTGGTGATACTTATTTATCGGATGAAGCCCATTTTAGCTGCTAGTAATACACCGTATGTGATAAGACACGACTTACTTTCCTGTGGAAATCAAAATAAGCAATGAATCTGCAAATAAAGTTGTTCGGAAGCCCTGTGTTACATATACGAACATTCATGAAAATGGCGACACTAATTTAGAAAACACGACTGGAAATTTAGATTACATCACTGTTTAAAGTATTCAAGTTACCGTTATAAAAACTGAATTTGTGTTTGGACTGCATAAGTCAATCAAATGAAGAAATGACAGGAATGAGACGACGCAGTGTTCGTTTCGAGCAGAGTGACGACAGAAGTGACGACAGGAGTGAGGCTATAGATCAAAACATGATGTGCCGACAATCTCAGAAAACCTCAAGAGCCGACGATTTCCAAAATATAACCGACATATCTTTTGAATTTCATTGCACAAACTCTTTTACAGTTATTTTATATATTTACTTTCTAAAAAAACAGATACTGAGAATTGCAGCCTTCACTTCGGAGCTTATCGCTTAAAGAAATACTTGAAACATTTATAATAAACTTTATTATAAATTTTAATCATAATTTGATAACTGTAATTTGAAATAAACCTGTCGGTAAGCAACTATTACAACGGCCTATTGCAGCACACAAAAGATCCATGGCAGTCTATAGAAATATAAGATGAAACAAATTTGTAACTTCAACGCCCTTTTGAAGAAGATAACAATCCATCCGCGAATTTTCGACCTACAAGGCCTTAATCATGCGACAGAAAGTTCGTGGATCGTTATCTTCTTCAAAAGAGCGGTGAAGTTACAAATTTGTTTTATTTTATAGTTACATACTAGCCCCACGTCACTACAATTCTATAAAATCGAGTCTATAGAATTACTATATCAGAGTCTACGTATTTAATCGTTATTTGGTGCCTTTCATTTCCCTGTATGAGAATACATGAACACATTAAATAAGTTCACAGCTCCCTACTTCTGCCCAAAACTTTGTTGGCGGGTTCTCCAAAAAAGGCCCCTGATCTAGACCATCCCCACTGCTGATTTTTAAATCTACTGATAGGATTCCTTTCGTAGATAAGCAATTGCAGCTTTGTTGTTCTTTTCTCTGCTGTTTTCAACCACATTTATGGCTTTTTGGCGCCTTTGGCTCCTTTCCGCTGAAGGAGCCAAGCCTGTCTTGTCTTCAGAGACAAAAAAATGTCATGCAATATTCCCCTCCCCTGACACCCAATGGAGCCATCCCTGAATCCTGTTCTTTATGATTAGTCTGGGATTCATGCATGCCAATAAGACTTTTATCTTACAATATTTGCACGATGAAATCTTAGTCTGCCGAAGATTAGATTATTGAATTCACAAAACTGTAAGAAGCTTGTGTCATTTTCTAAAAGGGGTTTGTGGAGAAAATTTCCAAGAAAGCCAGTCAATCCAAATAAAATTCGGTAAAAGAATAGAATATCCACAAAACTTGTTATCTTATCTAGCATTTTAAAACCAATTGGAGTCAAAAATTTCCTTAGTACGAACCATTAGTTGAACACTTTATAAACGTCTCTGCAGGGAGTTAAGTAAAAGTTCCAACACTCGACGCTTCTTAAGATAATCTACAGATGTTTTCACTCTCATTGCGAGTAGTTGAACGTGGTTTCAATAAAAATGTCAGCTTGCATTTGCACTTAAAGAATGAACGTTATTGACAACGACTCGTAGGAACACTTTTGGAAGGATTATATATTGATATCTTTGAAATAGCAAGAAGGAACTTTAATATACGGCTGTAAAGCAAAACTTTAATTAATTTAGCCTTTAGAATTATTTAATAGCTATTTGGAGTAACTAAAAAAACTACACAGCTACACAATTTAGGTGCATATCCTTCGTATAGCGATTGTACATTACTCCGATAGCTGTGTTTAAGCAAACGAAGCACGGCTAAATGTTTTGGTTCACAATTTCATTTACCACGTTCGTAACTTGGTTAACATTCGTATTTCACATTTGCGGTGGAAATGTACAATTTAGAAACAGTTGAATAGAGCTGAAAAGTTAAATAGCGCATAGATTCATTTTTGACAGAAGGCTTTGTTTACCGACTTCCACTGAATTTGCGACAACAACCAAAATATGAAAAAAACCCGCCCGTTTCTCTAACAGCTGTACGTGTTTTTAAACAAAAAGCATTCGGAGAGTGTAAACCGCCCCCAAATTTACGGTCAGTTTCCAGAGAACCTCTCTAAAGGATCAGCAGCTAAGGTAATTACCAGTCCCAAGCTTTAAACAGACTCTTACGCATGCTATAAGCATGAAATAAATACTTCCATTAACAGATAAGACTACACAACGTATTTAGAATCTTTGGCCCTGAAAAGATACCTTGAGACACCATAATGAAGCCATAATGAAGCTCATGGCCATAGAAGATTTTACTGTCCCTAAGAATTATGCATTTTCTCTAACATCGGCAATCTAGATCTATTCGGGACCTGCCACCACATGATAAATAATAGTAAACTTTCAATGAGAATACAAAATTCTAACCTTTGGGGTAGCGGGCGGCTTAGAGGCAAAACGAGTTAATAATTACAGGGAACATTTTGAGAATCACATCCTAAATTTTGTTGGTTATGCCCATTTTGACAAAACTAATCAAATTCTGATTATCTAAGTTTGTATCAGTGTTTCACTTAGATTCTCAAAGGTTTCAACTGACAACTCATTTTGGTTTGTGGTTTTTTTTCCTTCCTGTTTGAAATGATAAAGCCCTGATATCCACACCGCTAACTTTCACCAATGATTAGCAGTTATCATTAGCATATTTCACAACAGAAATTGTATCACATTTAAAGGCAAATTATGAGCAACTTTCAATTGTTTCTCTGCTTGCGCCATTAAAACAGCATGGTCAAGAATAAAGAACAGATAGCATTTCAATTGTAAAGAGGCTCCTTTTTTAGGGGAAGAGAATAGCATTGAGATACCAGTGATTTTTAAGATACCATGGGAAATAAAAATTGAAAAGGTCTCTTCATATAGAGAAGGGATAAGTCTAATTCACAAATTGCTGAAGTTCTATTTTATAATTTGTTACATTTGGCCCAGTTGCTTTGGGATAGACTGTTAGTAATGTATTAACACTACCCACCGCCCCTGCTTTGGAGCCATAATATCATTCTTTAGTTTTTTTTGGCTCTTGCTATATAAGTCTTCAAATGCTGTTAATTATCAACATGTTCTGGATTACATTTTCGGGACTTTCTATTTTGTATGCCAGGAATTATCGATAATTTTTACACCATTAAGGAGGCTGTTGGACTCATCTGTAAGGCGGATGCTTTTTCAATCAGAGAAAACCTGATTTGACTCTCAGAAATGCCGAATTCTCCTTATCAATAATTCGTATTCTTTCTACTATTAAACCGTTAAATAAAATCATCAGTAATGACAGCTTGTATCTTGTAAATGTAATGAATAAGAATCTTATTAGAATGGCTTGTTAAGTTTTATTTAGCAGATATGGCAAAAGGATAGCAGTATGGACAACCCTATTCGATATATAACCATCCTCATTTCGGCTATGCTCACCGGTGTCAGAAGACTTTCGTTAGGCCTTTCGTATTATTCTTTGTTGTATCTTGATAAATTGGATAATAGTGTTGAGAATCATCGAGAAAAATAGGAATATTCCCTAGCAGCTGACGTGATAGTAGTATCATGACTCAGCATATTCCTACAGTGTGCATGCGCAAACGATTATATGAACATTCTAGGATTATCAAGTGACGTTATGTCACAGTGACTAAGCATGCACAATGAACCCTATATGGACAAGAAATTCGAAAATTATGAGGAATGCGAACTAAATCTATGTATTATAATTGTGTATAAGCAGTAGTTTTCGTTAGTTTAGTAAGCTTTAATCCAATGTAACATTGCAGTGAGATGCAAGTGATGCATGTGAAGACATTACAGTGATTGTGAGTTTATTTGTCGTAGATCAAGTTACAACATTTTTTTTTCTATCATTACTTTGTCAGTTTCCCGCTATTACATGGTTAGCTGAAATTATCACGCATGACATCAAATTTGCAACCATGGAAGTTTGATTCGATTCCTTGGCGAGTGGTTAATGTATCTCAAAGGATTGAGCGAAAAAGGATCTTTTTGCTAAAGAGTACCTACGCGATGATGTAGTAAGTCTATTTCCAGAATTTCCGGATTTGAACCACATAATTAAAAAACGTGATAGTTAGAAAATAACCACAGGCGTCAAATTTTAAGCAATTTTGTCACTTTCATTCCCTAGCAAAGCACTGTATTTGTGTGACTCAATGTAAAACTTTCAAATCATCTCGGTTAGGCATGAAATCCAATTTCCACAGCAGTTGCCATGCTTTCAGTGGTATTGGCTTTGTTCATGAGATTGTAATGTCCCCAGCATATCATTAGCATATCATGACATCAAAAATTAATCTCTGACAAACAAACAAATCTTAAATTCAGGATGGGGACCGAACCCGCGACCCTCTGGTATTTGGGCAGAATGTTCTGGCCATTGAGCTACTGGGACATTGTTTTTCAGAGGTGAAATTTTGAGGTCAACAATGAATCCTTAGGTTTTTATTTGAGACGACATTGATAAATAGATTAAACTGAATCTCTCGTAGAAGAACTTTGCAACTTTATCGCCCTTTTAAAAAATATAACGGTCCATCCGCGAATTTGTAAACTACAAGGCTTAGTCACTCGACATAATCAGAAATAGGTAATAAGTAAATCACAATTATACGTGTATTAAGAGAAGAAGGACTGAGACCAAACGAGTATAGAGAGAAACAATTAGAATAGAGACAAAGGACAATAATAAAAACAAGGACAGAAACAGAGAGAAGGAAAAACTAGGGTAAAGAAAATGTACATATGGATGGGAAATATATGAAATCATAGAGAAAAAAGGAACAAATGTGAATATGGTTGTTAATGGAAGTTAAGTCCGTCAGGGTATCTGTTCCTCATTCTATCGCATAACTAAGGCCTTATAGGTCGAAAATTCGCAGATGGATCATCATCTATGGCGGTAAAGTTACTGAACGTATATACTTTAAAGTTATATACTAGCACCAACGCACAACAATTTTCTGGATCTTTCGTTGCGGATAAGGCATCTAATGCTGTCAAAATAAAATCTTTCTGCAGGTGCCAATTTAAAATTGGACTCTCATTATGATCAGCATGCTACAGGTATGCAGCTGGTACCTTTTAGTCAACATTGAAATTTGAAGCTTGCTGTATCTCATCAGGATCAGCTGCTAAATGAAGATTTCTTTGACATCTTGTTCTGGTTTAAGTGCTTCCCCTAAAAGTATAAATTGTATAACATTGAAACATGCCATTGGTATTTCACGAAGTGAAAAAAAATGAAAATTATCAATATGTAAATGTATTACAATAGGTTGATGTGAGTGGCAAAACAAAGTGATAAATAAGTATTAAACGGAAGATGAGGCAAGTGACGACAGTTATTGTGTAACTCCTTATATTGATGTAATTAGGCATTCCGTCTTAACATGAGTACCGATGATGATTAAAGACATTTTCAACACAGGGCATGCTACGTCGTTTACAGATTTCTATATTTTGGACAGAACTAACAATGAGTTTGATTTACTCAATTAACCCTAATCAGCAACCACCCAGTTAAAGGTATTGATTCTTTTCATTCTATCATTTAGGTTGCTTTAGTCTACTGTCCAATTTGTTGAAATCAAAAGTTGATTGCAGATTTGTGAAATTGCCACTAATGTCATCAAGCGCAGACCTCAACAAACATAAATCAATCGAAAGCTCTCAAATAATACTTTTCAATAAGGCTTATTTTCATAAAACCGTGGGTAAGTGCGAGGTAATAACAAATTTATCAGTTTTTGCATTTATGTATGATGTTTTCAATCACGTGATGCTTAAGCAATATTTTTGTTCCCAGTCTTCATTCGGAATCTGCATAAAAACGTTTAACATCGTCAATAGACTTTCCCAGCGGTTGCCCGCTTGCAGGGGTTCTACACAAATCTTCCATCACCTTGAAAATTTGCGACATTGCGCTAAAAACTACTTAAAAGGTTTTTTCGTCTAACACTCTTCAGAGTATGAAACGTCAGAAAAGAAACTAGATGTATGGAAACCTTTTATAAGAAACATGGATCGAAAGTTGCCCATAAAAAGTAAAGAAAAAGGACAAAATAAAATGGAAAAGCAAAGCACTTTTGAAAGAGTACAAGTGAAAAAACGAACTCTTTCTGCCAAGAGTTCTGGTTTTCTTGTTTAAGTGTAGACAGACTACAATAGACGTAGATGAAACAACGATATAGTAAATGTTGGCATAATGCACCAAACCACCTTTATTTCTGTATCATGCTATACGCTACGAGCTACAAATACCGGCTTGCCAGTCAGCTTCTTCAATTAGAAAATGCGTTGTTAAGTACAGTGAGGTTTTCATGAATAACTTCAGAAGGTATACTAATGAACCTCACGCTTACCTTGCCAGCAAAGTGTGTTGTAGGGGCTTAAAATCTTTCAGATCAATTCTTATCATGGTTTGGTATCAGTATCTTGCTTACAAAGCAATGTAAGCGGAACTAACATCGTCAACAATTTCACTGGTATAACGTTCATGAATTGGCTAGTACTAGACAATTGGTAAGCTCTTAAATAGTTTTTAGTTTGGACAAAACACTTGCGTAGTATAATTAAAGATGTCAGTATTCAGATCGAGTGTCTACTTATTGTCGGCACCTGCCGATCACCTGACTAACAAATAAGAAACTGTGCGGATTTTGCTATTTTACCCGTTGTAGGTACAACTTGTTTTCACGCAAGTTCCCTAAAGTTGTATATTTGTTGGCTAACTGCTTGCATAGCAGATGTTTCTACCAGTCAGATGCAAATTAATGGACTCTATAGAAAAATGGCGTCAGAGTTTGCAAACAAAAGTCTATTTGAACAGTACCGAAGTTAGAGGCAAGCAGGCAATGGCAGCAAATAATCACCCTTCATCCTAAACACACTTTATTTTACATGTAGTTAGGAAGGCGAAGTATGACTTAAGCATACCAGGCACTCCTAATGCGTAACTCTAAGGATTCAAGATTGCCGACAAAATAACCATTTATTTGCGGCTGATTTGGAGGCCTTTGTTCAAGTGGAACTAACATTTATGGGAATGACACATTCAAGTCCTCAATTTTTAGAGTTTGCTATCAGTGGTGAGAACTAAAACGCATGTTTAAAGACAAGCTCATCACAATGCAATATATGACCGCACGCGGCTTCTTTTACCATTTTAGCAAGACGATTTTTTGATAAAGCGCTCTAAATGTCAGCCGTATTATCTTCTCTTTTTTAGAATTGCGCCGAATTGGTGTCATCTTCATGCAGGTGCCCCTTATCTCACGACAAGACAGCGACAAAAAGTCCTCGGATGTCTTCAGTGTCACTGTAAGTGCGGGAAGAAAATGATGGCTGGTTTGTTTTGGACACCTCGCTGAATTTTATCCAAAAAAGAAACAGCTTTCGTCAAAAACACATTTTGATTTTGGTGATGAATTCCTTCATCTAACATGTCAAACATTAAAATTGGTCGTCTTTGGATGTATGTAATTGTATCCAACCGTTGAAGAAAAACACTCTGACGATAGGGTTTTATGACTAAGAATCTTTGAACCGTTGTTATCGGGTTGTTTACCTAAGCAAAAAACTCCCTTTAAGACGGTGTTTCATTACTTAAGGGATCGATTATACGCTTTACTTTACCTCATATCATTAAATTACCTTGCGTACTTCTAACAGTATAACCTTTGTCAATCCCTGTTTTCGTGTGATTACGGACACAATGAAGATATCCTGCGATTACTTCAATCAGTAACGCTGTAGATATCGACCACATGAGCACTGAGTCAGGTCCTCTTGCTTGCAAAACTGACCTCTTGACGACTGGTCTTGAAAACCGTTTTAATGTTCGAGAATATACTGTCTCCTTATGCCTGAGGATTAGACTAATTCGCTGACGAAAGTAAAAGTTGTAACGACTGACAACGTGACAACTGAAGACCCTATTCCGAAAATCTTTTCTCGTTGAATTGAACCAACAGATACTTTTGTTTCTGAACTCTGATTTTGACCTAGATTAACTTTTGCGTTTTTAGGAGATCAAGACAATTCGTTTGTGAACTTTTGGCCCGGAAAATCTTAGTCAGTAGGTGAAATTGCAGCTTTGGTCTTCTGTTTCATATACACTAAATCGACGACACCTAAACAATTTTACTGAAATCAGACTAAACTGCGTTTTCCTTCACTGATTAACAAACACAAGATAAGTATATCTTTCCGACATTGGTCTTGCAAATCAAAAGCTATACCCACCATTCACTTATGCAGAAAATCTGCGCCAGATCAAGAATAAACGTTTCGGATCTTTAGTGATTACTATTAAACAGTACCCTCTGACCTATAACGCATGCGTGAAGAATTATGTATCCGGTTTGGTAATTTAGATTAAGACAAAAAACTGCCAGCCTCTTTTAAGAACGTATGCTTCAGTCTTATGACAACAGCTACAGAAAAGTTTTATTTTCTCATATGAAGTGTCAGTAATTTCAAATATCTTTTTTTGCATCAGGCGATCTAACGAAATTCAAATATATTCAAGGATCGTATTCATTATACGGGAGGAAGTTATGAATATTTTAAGATGGAGTTTTTCGTTCACAAGCATTAGTCAAGAAAAAGGTCCTACATTCCACCATCATTATAACTGAAGACAGAATAATCCTAATTAAATATACATCAGGTCACAAATAAAAGTAAGAACTGATTTCTTTTAAACTCATAAGCCGACTAAAAAACTTGAAAGGTCTATGCTACGGCATAAGAACGGCAACAAGGTAGAGACGGCATATGGCTAAGATAGACTTTGTATCAAAGACTTAAAATAAGTCAGAGGAAATTTTGCTATTACAAAATTCATAGTCTCTTATTACCATGATCCTCTGGTCAACATCGCATACACTATTCTCAATGTTTTCTAAGACATCAACGATAAGGCGAGTAAGTGAAGGCATCTTCTTGACGTTTTCTTGCAATGGATTATGGGCTTCATATTGGGCTTCTGAAACAACCTTTTAAAACGATGGCTTACAATATGAGCGTCTTTTTCACTCTAGTTATGGCTACCTTTTGCATTGCCTTGATAAAGACCAGCCGAGTGGATACTATCGTTCTCTACTAGTATAAGATGTCAGGGGCATTGTAACAAATGTTACACAAAACAAGGAAATGGGAATTAAACCGACATCCTAAACAACAATATATCGTCCCATAACCGACCCGTGAGGAACAGGAGTAACTGTCGGGGGGAAGGGGGGGGGGGAAGAGCGCTGTCATATGAAGCAAACTGTGCCAAACAAAGTTTCCGCAAAACATTTTTACCGATAACAACAGATACTTGATACAACGGGAACATTTTTCTCTGCTGGCAATTCGTATTTGTAAGATGATTTCCACTAATATAGTAGCTACAAGTTCGAAAGTGGGCCTATATAGATGCTTATAATACCGGGCGCGGTCCTGCCTCATGGTAAAATTTGACGCAACATTCTGTGACCGCTACTATACTTATGAGAAAGAAAATCTTTAGAAAGTTCGAAATCATTGTCTTCGTACCAGTGGTGATCTTGCTATTTATTCAAATTTTACTCTCACCTTTGGCGTTGAATTCGGTGACAAGGGTGGCAGAAGATGGTTTGAGTTTTCATGGTCAGCTTTCTTACCAGTCAAGATCGTGATGTAAAAACTCGCAAGTAAAACTTAGCATTTACCCTGTGTTCCTAGGTACCTCAGTATTCGATACTTCGAACAGAGAACTGAAAAAAACTATTAAATCTCTAGCTTCAATTTAGTTTGAAGATTTACATCAATCTCATACTGTAACTTATCAAACAATATCGAAATGGACTTAAAACTGCGCCACAAACACAGGCCTTAGTTGCTTGCTTAATCTTCAGAATCGTGACGACGTTTTCGAGCATGTTCGTAGTGTTTTCCCAAGTTACTGTCATTGTCACGCGTTCGTTTTTTCTCAGTTTTGACAGCATCCCTTCTTTTACTGTGACCTCTACCTGTATGTTTGCCCTCAAAATGACGTGTCCTCTCGTTACTGTCACCAGTTTCTTTGTGTTCTTTTATAAAAGGAGAATGTCCCAGAGGTGACGTGGTTATTTGGTGCTTTTCCGTGAAATGACCATAACCACTAAAATGTTTATTTAAGTGACTTCCCTCGTCAGTTTTATTAACTTCACGTTTAAAATCTTTCTGCAACAAAACTTTCTTCTGTTCAGGTTTAGATTCTTCTTCGTCACTTCTTTTATGTTTCTTTCTCTTCTTCTTCTTTTTGTCCTTCTTATGTTTTCCGTTTAGCTTATTAACTTTTTTGATTGCCTCCTCTTCTTCACTTTCTGAAGATGAAGATGGAGGAGGCGTCTTCGGGGCACACCCTTCCTCTGCCTTATCTATATATTTCCCTGATTCATCTTTTTCGTCACTCTTTGGCTTTCTGTATTCCTCGACATGATCGACGCGAATTGTTCTTCCACCAAGCTGTAACAAAAGATTAAACTTGACAAGTACAGGTGTCAGAAAAAGAAATACAATGCTAAAACAGTGTCTGCATTATAAAGGCTGATCTTTAATGTCGATAATGAAATAGCAATACAGGTGTAGTGCTTTGGCTGTTGCTAAGTATAGGTTAATGTTCAGCTCTTCACAAACCTTCATGAACGAGTAAGTAGCTAACAAAAGGCGAAGAAGATAAAAAGAGCAAAATCGAGATGCTCCGAAGACTGCAAATGCTCCAACGTACTAGAAACGTGAGGGGAGGAAGGGGCTGACAACATTTTTAAGGTCAAGGCAGACTAGGCTAATTGGTCTTACCTTGATGCCATTTAAGTTGTCCACTGATAGTATGGTGCTACGCTGGTCTTCATAGGCTATGAATCCATAGCCTTTGGATTTTCCAGTTTTTTTGTCCCTAACAAGATTGATGTTCACAATTTCACCGTACCTAAGAGTAATTTAAAGTGATAGAGATCCTTTATTACTCTTATGAAACTTGCGATGTATTCTTATTCGATGGAGTTAGAAAGAGGCCTATGCTGATTTAGTGTATGGGTTCTTAAAAACTCATAGATACTAACATGGACCAAGCAAACATGTAGAGCGGGCTTAAAGAAGTTTGTTATAGATAGCTCAACTGACGTAACATCGTCTAAGGAGTGAATGTAATACATAAAGAGAACTAGTGGACCCGAGTTTAACAGTCAACACGTCCTACATATGATGTTAAAGGGAGGGTGCACCCAACATCCTCAAGACTGAGTAAGGGGAAGGAACATAAGAACAGTGTTATTGACACAATATTTTTATACTTACTGAGAGAAAACACACAAGATATCTCCTTCAGTTAATTCATACGGTAGCCCTCCTGAAACAAATGCAAATGTAATGCTAATGAGTGACACTTTAACAGCAAGGAAAAAACGTCTGACTGCACTCTTCATAATAAACTAAGACAGTTAGAAGGAATGAGAAGCTTTAAAAAGCACGGCAAATCAAGTTGGCCATATTGTAAAGTAATCAAAAAGGAAAAGCATTGAGTATGTGGTATATCACAAGTCTTTGCACTAATTTCATACTTACATAATGTTTCAATACAATACTAAGAACTCTTTTTAGACAAAGGACACATTATATTTTTCAGTAAACAATGGTACACATATGTATAAAGTATTATTCAAACAACATCAATTGCATCGGGCATATGCATTTTACAAAGATCTCTCTGTGCATTGGTCAACAATGCAGCAGCATCAGTAGAGACACCTGATCTCTTTTTCCAGTGATTTGTCGTACACTCATTACCCTCAAATGCGCACTACATATTTCCACTACATTGGACAAGTCCTTGTTTTATGAAAACAGTATAATCTCAGATCTAAAACATTTTCCAAACCATTTAGTCATGTATTGCCCTATTTGTAAAAGGAGAAGTTCCTGAAATGACAATAACTTCTCCTTTTATAAAACAGAACAAAATTGTTCCATTATTTTTCCACTGTTTTGTCGATATTGGCATTTAAAATAATTACAAATATAATCTGACTACTTAATGTCTGTGTGCTCATGAGCAATGAATTTTGTGACAAGGAATAATTTAGCAATTTCTGGAACTTACAATTACCTTCAAAGGCACTAAAACATTTCTCTGAGAATGTCTTGATATTTCTGACTCCGACATGGTCACAAAACAGACAAAACTATTCCTGAAACTTACTAAAATGGATCAATATTATGAAATGTCTTAGAGTTATGAAATCCTGTATGAACCAAGTTTCAGCTTTCAGTGTACATTCAAAAATGTGAAATTTTAGCGTTTTCATGTAAACAAATCGATAGAAAAATGAGAAATGGCCTTATCCAGTATTGTCACCAATTGGAATCATGACTTCAGGAGAAGAAATAGTTGCCCACAAGCACAATGAGGTGACATTATTTGCCAGAGTTGGCAAAGCATGGGGTAAACACAGTTAAATCCAGCAGAATAACCATGAGCTCTCTTCAAAGATTTGTGTATGTATCATTGCAAAACAAAAATATAAGAACAAAACTTTTAATAAATGACAAAAGCCACATATATATACCTCAAGAAAATTATGGTCGGTTGGACAATCTGAATTGGAACCATGTCATGAATATAAGTACAGACATAAATAAAAAAGCTCTTAGAGCAGACATAACTGGGCTGATGGGTTTATTACTGCAATCTTAATAAATGAAATGTTTACATCTGATACAACATGATACATCTGGCTTTATAAGTGTCTATGTATTTAATTCTACCTTGGCTGTAACAATCCAATTGTCTTCCAATTTCTCAAAGACTCAACTGACAGCACGAGAAGTGCTAGCAAAATTTTAAGCATTTTATGTATTAAATATATGTCAAAACACTAATTACTTGGAGCTTTGTAACCTCCTTTATGCTGCATTTAAACACCAGTGGCTGCAAGTTATAATACCACAGTACAGCAAACTCAGATAATATCATTAATGTTAATTCCAATTTTTGCTTGAAAAGTTCTTAAACCAATGTTGTATAGAACAAAAGGATATAGGGCATGTGTTCAAGATAATGAACAATATCATTCAATTGTCAACTTTTTACACCCAAAGGATAGACAAGATGTATCTGTACCAAATTATTAGACTATTCATCGGGAGAAAATTTGCATGTTATTAGATCCAAATTTCTATAATGGGTAGGTAATTTACCTTGGCTGTAGGTTTTCCTTTTAATTCAGATATAAATTGACTTACCAATAAATATATACGCACTATCTTTATACTGATTATGCCATGACAGCTTCTCATTAAATATTCCAAGCTGAAGCTCCTGCTCATTTAGTTTCTTTATATTTCTGACATTTCTGTTGATAAAATTTAAACATACAAAAAGTACAGTAAATTGCTAAATAGGATATAGATTTTGGCAATGTTATCTTTAACATGATTAATGATCAACTAAGTTGTTACTGAAAATGTACAACATACCACTATGCCATTATAATAAAAGATCAAAATATCTCCTGTCTATACATAAAACATGTGAATCAAACAAAATGGCTAATGAACTTTTTTCATTCAGAACATTGCTTAAAATTCAATGTCAAACAAATGATTCTGTACAGAAGCATTATATGATGGAGACAAGGGACTGAACTACTCAATTCTCAGTTGAAAGTCTGGCAAATCATTGGTGTTGAATAAGTCTTCTCCCACTTGTTAAATTTCTGATTTCTTGTCCTACATACTAACAAGACAAGGAAGGATTTAAATGGATTCATTGAAATTATAGAATCAGATAAACCAAAACAAAGACAGTACTGCAATATAAACCAAGGTCACCAGTTTCACTCAAGCAAGTCAGTCAGTTGCTTTTAAGGTACGTAAGACTTGCCCAGTTCATCTTTAACAATGTACAATGGTGCATTTGACCCGGACTAGTCCAGCATCACCAGGCATTTGTGGAAAAATAATGACAGGAGTGATAACTATTGCACTCCTGAAGCAAACCAAGCATGTGGTGGTCTGTGGTGGCACATAGCAACAACTCCCATTTCAAGGTGTGCAATATTCTGCACACCTGGAAAGCTGCATGCCAGGATGTGCATATGTAATATAATGCCTTTCCCAAAAGTCTACATCATCCTATAGCATAAAGTTGGTGCAGGTCTGCCTATTTGTAATTTCTGCTAACCCACATATCTTAGTGCCTTTCCTAACCCATCACCTGGGTAATCAGTGGATGGGAGACATTTGCTTGTTTATTGACTTTCCAGCTCTAGATGTTTGTTTACTGTACCTTAGATTGATCTCTATTTCCTTTTCTTATGTTTTTTTACTGCTTTAAAGACAGTACAACATACAAAATAGCTACCTTAACCTCAGAAAACGTTTAGACTTTTTCAACAATTTAATTTATCCACTCTTTTATTGCCATTTTAAAGATGTTTTGACTGCAGATTTGAGCACTCTTCTTATTTCATATCGATCAAATCCAGACTACCAGACCTTCGAACAATCCAAGGAGAGATTTCAAAGGCAGTCAACTCTCATAAAGGGCCAAATCATTGTTGAAATCTTTCAAAAACTGTACAATAATTCAAGTAAAATCATGATTTTAATGTGATTGAGTTTCTTCACGAATCCTCCTACTTCCCATCTGGTATCTTGTAGCTGATTTTGATTAGTTCCAAATTCTTCCAGTGTCGAAATGTTTTCATGATACCCTTTGTTGACGGCCATTACAGCATCATGATAGTCTGACAATCTCGTACCAGACAACAAGTTGTTACCAGATGAGCCTTTCACGTGTTTTTGATGTGCCTACCAGTGATGTGTTGATTCAACAGTTCAGGCATAAAGGCTTTGGAGAAGATCATAAAATCCAGCTGCAGCAGGACAACTTTCTGCCGCACTCTTTTTCTACCCAAATTAAAGAAAATACACCATGCACAACACATAATGTACAATACTGCTTTTCTTACAAAGGATAACTCAATCACTATACTTCCCACTCATATTACTGCATTGTTGCTTGACTATTCATTGCATCATGTTGATGTCATTTTGTTCCAAAAAATGAAGAATAATTTTGGCCATTTCTGATCCAATGTGGGGAAACCTTGATATAAACTTTATGATTCGTTCAACTGAGCTAGATTGTACAATGTAGGGGATAACAGCTATCAGTTGTTTTACATTCTTCAGATCTGGTGTGGATTCTACAGATATCAAAATGTTCTTTGCAATTTGATCCCATCAACTATAAAAGACAGCCTACCCTTAGGTTCAATCACATCTTCATGGATACTTGAAGACATGTGAGATGTGTGTCCACATCAATTGTTGGCATGTTTATGGAAATGTTTAGCAAGAAATGTGTCATAATAGTATGGGTTATGTAAATAATAAATTACTCCTCGCACACTGTCCTGCCGACAGTCTGTCACTCCCGCTGTCTTTCCCATGACCTTAAGGTTTTGTCTATTCAAGAAAACTTTTAAATACAAACAATGTTTTTCATACAATCATTTGGGGGGCCCAATAATGGAATGTCCCTGGGCCCAATAATGGAATTCCTTCACATCATTTTGTTGTCAGGAGTGGGACAAGTACTAACGCCTAACGGATACCTGATGGACACAGATTACAATCTACATCTCCCCAGAGGAGCTTCAAAAACTACCATCCAAAGTCCTTTAGTTATAATAATCCTATGAATCCAAAGGTACATGGGCCTTTGCTTTGCATGCCGTCCTTCAAGATAAACGTTGATGGCATTGCATATCCATGATCACGTTCAGGATGCAAATTTAATGCAATTAAAAATGTTCATTACTTACGTTAACGGGTTCATCCTTTTCACTATAAAGATTTCATTTGACTTATAAGGTAGCACTGATGACTGTTGCTGAGTACGTCGAACAGAGCAAGGAGACCAACGTTTACTGGGAAAGACTTGCTAACAGTTATGTTATCTTACTTAAAAGGTGTCACAACAATGATGGTACAATTAGTAAAAAGTCTCGATCGAATACATTGTGCTGCCTCCCTCCCGTAAAACGTCGAAAAATGGCGGAGGGCCTAGGCGATTTCCTGGATCGCAAAGAACCTGAGTCAGTCCGTACACAATTAGTAGATTCGATTAAATTAGAAGGGGAAGCTATTCTATCCAAAGACTTTGCAGTCTTTTGTACTGCGTTAGATAAAGATGGAAACTCATTGTTTGGAACCGAGATTGGAGCATTCCATGGAGATATCAAAAGGCCTGACAGTTTCAGTACTGTTGACGCTCCTATCCCGAAGAATGAAGTTGGAAGTGTTTGCCTGTCATTTAAAGGAGAAGCATATGTGGCAGTCGAGAACAATATTTTTATTTGGGATAGACGGCAGGCATCGCAGTCTTTGCCCGTTTTAAGTGACAATACTGAAGATGTCAATAAAGTCTCCTTGTCGCCTGACGAATTACTGTTAGCTGCTGCAGACGACAGCGGGGATACAAAGATTTATGATCTTCGAGAAAGGAAAGTCTACAAGACACTGAGAAAGGGGCATAAGAATATTTGCTCATGTGTTTCCTTTGTTGAAAGCAGCTCTTCCACTAGCCATGTGTTGACTGCTGGACTTGATTGTCAAGTCGTTCTTTGGGATTTTTCAAAGCCGAAGGCCATTTATACGCATAACATACAAGACTCATTATCGGCTTGTGGGGATTCCTCGGTATACATGTTTAACCCACCGATGGTTAATTCCTTGTGGTTGTTTAATGACAGTTTGATAGCGTGCGGTTTAGGTGAGAATGGATCTGACACTTCATTATGTTTACCTTTTGTATGGTTCTTTTTCTCAGATATTTATATTGCAGATTTCTAAACTTTATTAGAGAGCTTTAAACTTGCATAAGAGAAACCAGAAATGTCATTCACCATAATGTAAAATCCTTTGATTCTTACAATTTTTTATCTATTTTCATTTTTCTCACAGAGAACCTATTATGCTTAGAACTTTAATCTTTGAATTTATTTAGTCCGTTTTCCCCTAATAACAAAATAAATAGAATTATTTTGATGGCAAATGTTGGTATTGGCAAGCAATGATGTAGTAAGCTGCAAGAAGAGAAAGAACAGGACAAATATGACAATAAAAATGTTTAGAAGGTGGAAATGAAAGGTAAGAAATCAGTATACTTATATTGAAAAACATATTCCATCTAATGAAGTCAACCTTTATGAAAATGCTTCTTAAGACTGAAATGTGATCAACTGCTGACCTTTTTCTACTTCTGTTTAACATTATTTTCTACCATTTAATAATTGAAGTTAAAATTTGAAAATAATGCCATGAAACTATAAGGAAACTCTTGGTGTCTCTTTGTTTCCCACACTTGTGCAGTGGAATGGTCAATATTCAAATTATTGGTACTTATGTAAACAGGAGGAGAGAGACATACAGGAGAATACAGCAGGTTAAATTTTTGGGGTTTTAATGCATCAGTACTTTATGAATGGCCGCAAATTCCACTACCATAAAGGACTAGTGATCTTAGATAAGCTTGGAGTATTTGACTTTTTTGCAACGACATAGTCTAGAGCAAATCACGGGTATAAGATCCTTAAGTTTTGTCTTAGAGCAGTAAGATCAGTAAGATAACTTCTGGTACCAAGCATATCTCTTATGTAGCAAAATTTATCCACTTCCTGTAACTATTATTTTCCCATACCAACAGGCTTAGGATTGCTACACTCAAGCTACACTCAAGCTGTGGTGACACCTCGAGCTTGGGTCTTCTATCATCCTTCTCCTCAAGCCACTGAATTTCCATACACCCACTTACTACAAAACCTACAGAAAATTGAGATGGCACCTGTATTGTTACAGGCAATTAAACTTATCCATCTGATTTCAAGTCATGGCTAAAGACCAATATACTATAGCAGATCAAAAATGATGTTTTTATTAATGGGGGTGTTATAGGGTGTTATATGGTATATAATGCCTTAAGAGATGGTTCTCAGGGTAATTTGGATTTTATTCAACATTCAATTAAAATATTCTTTTATTAAAATTTGTACTTCATCTTTAGACAAATGTATTGTGAATTAAATCACTCAGAAATAATATCTTTTAACCAGATTTATTTTAGGTTAATTATATAATGCTTATGTGATTCAGTAGTTCAAAAGGTATAGAAGACAAACGTTTTGCATGTGCACTTTAGAATTATATGATAAATGTTTAACTACCAATAATTTTGAAACAGAGTAAAACGCCATTTTACCTAATTTTTGTACAGTCAAGCTCAGTTAAGTTGGATCTCTTTGGACCAGGAATAATCATATTTCTACCTATTCACAACAGTTATTAATCAGAGTAGTCATTGGCTTTGTGTGGTATTTGGTCGATCCATTTGTAGTGACAGTCATCAAATCATGACCATCTAAGTTCACCTCTGAGAAACAATATTTTGGTAACTCAGTTGTCAGAGCATATCTGGTAAGCAGAAATTCAAGAGTTCAGCTCCTGCCTTGGATGTACAATTTGTTTCTCACAAAAACAACAAATTAACTTTCATTTCAAGACAAGTCATAAGGTCATAAGCCAAAGGTCACAAAACAGTCACATTGATGACCCCGCTGAAAACACGCAATAAAATCAATTTTGATAACATCCAAAAAGAAATGGAGAAAGGAAAATGTCTACTCTGTCAAGCACTTCTTGACCTATAACACACCATGTCAGCTAGGACACACAGGCATCAACAGAGTTGGCCTCAACATTGCAACTCACCAGAGTTGGTCACAACTCAGCACTTCGTACTGGTGGCCTCAACTTGTCAAGTCATCACATCTGGCCACAAATCTGCACACTCTACTGTCTGGCAATAACATTGCCAAACTCAATCATCAATTGTCATTGCTTCACATCTAGGGGGAAAGCTATGTAATGACACAATCATCAAATCATGACCATCCACATTCACCTATGAGAATTAACATCCCAGTAGCTCAGTTGTCGGAGCATCTGTGCGATAAGCAGAAAGTCAAGGGTTCAGCCTCTGCCCTGGACATACGATTTGTTTCTCAGAAAAATGTCAAATTAACTTTCATTACTAGACAAGACATAAGGGCATAAGATAAGGGCCACATAACTGCCACACATACCATGCTGACTGCACCTTCATATCCAAAATTTTCTGGGATTTTGCCGTATGACTAAAGCATCATGACTCCTTGCGATATCATTGTGACCTTCCATGGCTTTCATTGTTATTTCCTTTGTCTTGATCACATCAGATAGCAATTTTTTGTGCTGTCTTCCTTTATTATGACTGGGTGCTCTTCAACATACTTGTTAAACTATCCACACTAAGGCAATATACTCACAATTTAATCTTTTAACCTTAACAGGAGAATTCCCAGATCAAATACTTTAATAAACTTGTTATTCCTGATATCTGTTCAGCATTTCAGGGTATGTGTTATCCCTGTTACAGTCACACTGATGTTGGTAACATAGGTGCGAAACAGTTTTGTTTCCTTTTGGATGTTTTCCTCTTGAGAGGTATCAAAATCAAAATCTTACATGTATGATAGTATCTTAATAATTGTTTTACAAGTTACTCAAATATCCAATTTATAATTTACTTATGCATAGATGAAATCATAGCATGTATAACAAGCAAACTATGGATTTTGTTTAACTTATAAAGTATCCAACTTGAATGGATCTTCAGTTGACTGTAGAACCTTAAGTATATAATGAACTTTTGATATTTAAACCTTATCCTTGTTTAAAATTTTTATTGCATTTTAAAGTTGACATAGAAATATACAGTTTGAAATGTAAAATCAACCACCAAGGAAGGATGTGTTAAGTTGTACCAGTCAGTCAAAATAATGTTTTATCATAAATCAGATTCTCCATAAGTAAAACATCGAAGAAATGGATCCATCAAACTAAAGTGCTAAATGTGAACAATTGTAAGAATTTTCTTTGTTGAGGGATGTTGGCCAAATACAAAAAGGCCACTAAAAGAATTTAATTTTTTTTGCTTATATTGAAATCTTGAAACCTCTTTAATAATTTTTGGCAAAAACTTGCAGGTTTTCTTTTAATGTTATTGTTGTTCAAATGATATGGAATGACCTGTATACCACTTTTGGGGGTATACCATGAAGTCACACTTTTTCTTGTCTGTCTCTGCTCAACATCCACCTTTGCTTAAGCAGGCAACTGTAACCCATCTCCCAAGAACTACTCTCTTCTGTCTGCAGGAACATCACTGATGAATCTAGATCCTGCATGTTGTAACATTTCCTTGTCTTAATTTTTCCAGGGTAAACATCTATATACTAATCTGCCTATATGTTATTTTTTCCAAAATGCCTCTGCGCCAATCAGTAAACCAGATTTGGTGTATATGCTTCCATCGTTTTGGGGGTAACTCTTCCGAGTCCAAGCATGCTGAAAATTGGCTGAAATTTGTTTTGCTGATTCATATCTGCGCTGATTACTTTTCCCCTCAATTCTCTGCCATTTTTGAGAGATTCATCAGCTCTCCTTGCAACCCTCTGAGACCTTCCACTTTGCAATTTGTTAACTTCTCGGCTTTTGTGGGTCTGTCTTCACTCTGTGCTTTGATCATCAAGAGGTCCTATCATTTTCATTGTGTTATTCCAGTCACCACAGTGGTATCATTCTTGTGAGTGCACATTTCATGACCTTTTCTGTGACAGCTAGTCTTAAATGTGATGCCATATATAATATATGGTATGCTGAGTAGAGAAAGCATTTAATAGTTTTTCACTTAAACTTTGATACAAAGCATAATATGCAATGAAGGAATAGAACTGTTAGCTAATTATACCAGTTTTTGATATTGAACAGTATTTAGCTGTTAAATTTGAACGACTAATTCTTTGGATGCAAGTACTTGAATTTAACATATCTTGTTTTCATAATCTAATTTGACTTTTTTTGCTTATATTCAAGGCAATGGAGTCATAGAATTTTTGGATTTACATCTCTCAAATCAAATAAAGTCTTGTGCCATTCTTGAAGCTCATGGTAGCACAGGAGTAACAGCAATATCCAATTTTGCTAGTGACAAAATCTTTCTTTCAGGTGGCAATGATGCAAAACTCAAGGTTTGGGAGTCATCTGAAATCTTGAAGTGTAGATTCAATGAGAAAAAAAAGAAAAGGAAAAAGGTACAGACGAAAAAGATTTCAATTGAACCGCTATATTCACATGATAACAAGAGTAAAGTCAATGCAATCCATAACACTGAATTTCTGAGACCAAACTCATTTCTTGTCAATGATCAGACAAATGTTATAGGTCTGTATGATATTATAGAGTCTTAAGGTATATTTATAATAACCAGTTCATATTTTTCAGTGTAATTGTGGATTATTGTACTGAAATTATATTTTTTGAGTAAAAAACAAGGTACCACTTGTTATTTGTTATCACACTGTTGAATTTTATTGTAAGATATAGAAAGACAACTGTATTTATGTGTTCTGGTTTATTTTTCATCGAGACTTTGAGCCATGATGGTTCTTGTTGCAGAAAAAACTGTTAAAAAATGTGAGAGACTTTTCATTTTTGTGCTCTTACTTCTGGAAAGTCAGAACAAAGCTTTGCCGTAACATTACTTATGTGATGTCTTAAAGAAATGATAAATGGTTTACTCATGTAACAATTCCAGCCATTCAATTTTGACCTGTTTCCAACCAATAACCAATAGGTGTTAAACAAAATCTTCGCTGTCAATGCTATGGTAATTCCAGAGCATGTCACACTGCATCTCCTGATGTTATGCATTCACAAAAGCATCTTGTAGAATGAAGCTTGTCGGAGCAAAATCCCCTTTCATTTGGACAGCTTGAGGTTTCCTGGGAGGCTAAAGATTAACTTTAATTTTAAAACAAATAGGAACTGATACTTGATGATCGCTCATCATTCCCAATATCATGGCTAGCCATTCTGGTATGCCTCTCCTGAAGGCCAGGCTGTGAGCTGGAAGTAGCACTCCAGTCCAAGTGGAGAGGGTAAAGAAGATTCATAAACAGTCATATAACAAGGATATACTGTCAGTAATTTCAGTTCACAGCAGGGTCACCAGAAGCGGGCAGGCTTGGTACTGACAGTGCAGAGCTGCATCCCAAATAACTAGTAGGTTCTAGTGAAGAAATCTAGAAATGTGACTTTCATGATGTTGAGGAGACTGGTGGGCTCTCTCTGTGTGGTAACCCATGACATGGCAAACTCCTTTCCATCACAGTTTTCATGGTTTTGGAGCTGACCTCATTCATTCAAACCCCAGTCATAACTCCATGGTGTTTAAAACACCCTAAGGCTGCCATGATCATGATAAGGATCGTAAGTCAAGTGAAGTTAGTCTGATGCATGTACAAAAAGAGTGTTTGTGGATTTTGTACATACAACTTTGAGGAGACAAGTTTAAAAGTGTGGAGTTGTTAATAGGTGATATATGGATCTTGGTTGAAAATTTTTTTGCCACCTTGTAAGTAGTATCAACAAAATGTGTTCCGATGGACCATTAACTCTGTCGGAAAACAAGTTTATGCTGCTTCGGGCCGAAGACAATGGTACTTCCACAAAAAAATGGAACTAAAAGATAAAAATGGTGGTAGGTACACAATCCTTGTAAATGGGTGGCAAGATCTTTCTAGTCTTGAAAACAATTCTTTTCAATTGCTCCAGCCACTGTGCGCCAAGCATCAATTCCTCCTAGAGAACAGCCATCTCGCGCTTGCAAAGCGAAAATGACTGCCA
>JANTCA010087223.1:0-10471 GCA_024741275.1 Chironex yamaguchii | reverse complement strand
TTAATTGATCTAAACAAGCTACAGACATATGTATTTAATTGATCTAAACAAACTACAGACATATGTAATTAATTGATGTATAGGTTACTAATTAACTGCAAAATAACAGGGAGAGGTTGCTTGCACTTCAGGCTTACATCTGGTCTTTAACACCTGATGTCTATGCTTGTTATTGCCTTGATTTTCTCACAATTTTGTTTTCTATTTTTTCAGGCGTAGTTGACCTCATCGAGTCCCTTGGTTTTCGAGGTTTTGAGTCGACAGGATTCCAAGGCCTGCCTGAGGGAGTCGAAGTCATTGAGGGGATATGCGCAGAAAGACCAAGCAAGGATGACAATAAAAATGCCGATTTGGGGTACCAACTCAACCGCACCACAATTATTGCAAGTGACATAAAGTCACTTGGGCTTCCCCAGTTAATAAGTCATATCACCGTCCTATCTGTGGTTAAGGTTAGCATTAACACCTCCGTTTCATTATTGCGTTTCACGCACGCGGATGGCACACTAATTTTTGGCATCCAAGTCGGCAGCACAACAAGTCTGGATTTTTCTGTCGGATCTGAGAAACAGTCGATGACATTTGGTATTGACCTTGACGATGCTCAATGGCACCGATTAGCTTTTCATTTTAATGACTCTCATGTCATGCTTTTCGTTGACTGCATCTTATGGAAGTCAGTGGAACTGCCATTGTCGTTTGATTACGAAGGCCTTCCACACGATGGGAGAATTTCGGTTGGTGGCAATGTAGTGGATACACCCTATGCGGTATGTACGTTGTCTGACCTTAACTATAATAATATTAAAGCGTATAGAAGGATTTACGTATCTTTCTTAGTATACAGGGAAGACAGAATAAGAAAACTCTTTCAAAATCAATCTCGCGAATATTTTCACTTCAGACTGAATATGATAAAACTATAAAAGCAATCGCAGAGAGTATACCTCCACCGACCATAGGGACTTATGCTTAGCAACTTATGCTTAGCAACGTATGCTTAGCAACTTATGCTTAGCAACTTATGCTTAGCAACTTATGCTTAGCAACGTATGCTTAGCAACGTATGCTTAGCAATGGGTGAAAAAGACAACTTTTAGCCACCCATAATGCGACTATTCCTTAAACATTTTGGAACGGTACGCTCACAGCTTTTGGAGATATTTTGCTATCACTGAAACAAAAACAAATAAACAAACAAACAAAAGGATAGACAGAGGCCAGAAAAGAAAACCTCGGTGGGGGTAGCAATGGATTTTGGGAGGGAGCACATCCTGTCGTCCTTGGTGTAAGTGTTTAGTGCCATCCATTAAACAACCCGTATTCAGAACGAGATTAGCTTCAGTACTGATGATGGTAACAAGTGATCTGTGTCATTTTCTATGCGTAGTTGGTGTTTGCGTGAGAGTGTCCGTGCTCGTGCGGTTTTATAAGGACCATGCTTAAGATGAGGTTGTGTTTCCTAGTTGTGAAATCTGCGCCAGTTGTTTACAGTTCGTTATCAAATATCTGTGACGTTAAATTGGGGAACGCGAATTCGTAAAATTAACTTTTGTTATGATAAATGAGGAAAACATTTACTAGACTTGATTTTCATCCAGATTGCTTATTGGGAACCAGCCTAGTAAATATATGTACTATGGAAGTCTCCAGCAATAAAGGCAAAAGACGAAGTTATATTCCAATTTCCCCTTCCCC
Source organism: Chironex yamaguchii (assembly GCA_024741275.1). Taxonomy (NCBI): domain Eukaryota; kingdom Metazoa; phylum Cnidaria; class Cubozoa; order Chirodropida; family Chirodropidae; genus Chironex; species Chironex yamaguchii. The sequence continues at coordinate 8,773 of JANTCA010087223.1, read as the reverse complement.
CCTCGTCTAGCATGGTTTCCCCGTTGGTCAACTGTAATTCAAAAAGAATCCTTCTTTTCGTCTTCATGTTTTCCATAACCTCATATTCACATGAGTGAAAATGTACCCTCAATGGCTGCATTAGTTTTGTCAACTTGTTATACCTATTTAGCTGGTGCCACAAGTACCTACCAGACATATTGCATTATGTCTTTTGTCGAGTCAGTAAACATACAGAAAAGTCCAACACCATTAATCTTGCGGTCGAGGAGGAATATTCTTGGTGGGAGAAAAATGCTTTTACTTCAAGGCAGTGGGGTCCAATGGGAAAGCACGGAGACGATTGAGGTCGTGAAATATAAAGTTAAGCATGATAAGACTTGCTTTGTGACTACTAATACCCTGATTTTAACAACGCATAAATATTATAACGGTTACTATTGCCCCAAACATGACAAATGCATTTACGGTTTTCCTTGAGTAAGTTGTTAGATAGTAATCCCATAGTGTCCTTAACTGGAGTTGAAAGGGTTGATAACGACAGTTGATAGTCATTGATGTGGTAGGTTCCAATTTGTTTTAATAGAATTGATATCACTGTTAGCCCCATGTAAAATTGTTTACTAAACATGCTTTCACTAAATATGCCCCGTAAACCAATAGTACCAGATAAACGAATTAAAAACCGGTGCCTTGTCACCAGTTATCGACCGAACAGTTCGGAAATTATCAGAAAAAGTAGTACACTTTTGAGTGTGTTACGTTCGAACTTCGGCCTTGATTCCCTGAAGGTGCAAGGCGAAGTTTTCTCATTTTGTTCGAGTTTATTATGTCCTGGTCGGCCAATTTTGAGATCCGGAGTTCGGTTCGGACTCGCTTCGGTCACTTTTAGAAATCGCCGTTCGGTTCGGTGTTCGGTTCGGTCGATTTCAAAGTCTAGAGTTCGGTTCGGTGTTCGGTTCGGCCCAAAATTCCTGTTCTGTTGATCACTGCTTGTCACTATCCCCATTTTCATCAACTTAATTCAAATCGTTAATTATTCGTTGATACAGTATAATCCAAAACATTTGATTATGCTTTCACAGGATTTCGGCCCTGCAGTTTTGCTGATTTTGTGTACTTCGGGGTTTTTTTCGACTCCTTATTCATCTTAATTTCGATTATTTTGTTTACAGATTGGCATTCAGACATTGTTGGTTGGCAAGATTAACAATATTTACAATTTTTGTGAACTGTACATGCCCGGCTGTGATAAACCCAGCCCATTGCACTTACAAGCTACGATTCCAAGTGTTTCAAAACGGACAGTAAGTGCCACTCTTTATAATTTCTTGATCTCTTTGAGTATGTAAACCCACGCGCTTGCAAAACGTCTTATATATACACTTTTGTTATTGTTTTCTTCCTATCATCGTTGCCTCTTTTTGGGTTTGCCCTTGATCCGTCACCCCAAAGTCACCCACCTTGAGCTGCCACATTTTGATATCCGTCGTTGATTTGCCGTTTTCCACCATTCCACGATTTTCGATCAGTGATTGCCATTTTACGTTATCGATTCATTTTTCATCATTGATCCGCCATATTTGATTCACCATGTTTGATTTTCCATTACTGATTCGCCATTATTGATTCGCCATTTTTGACACGCTATTTTGGAATCGCCATCCCTGATTCAGTGTCTTCGATTCACTATCCCTATTAGCCATCCCTGATTCGGCATCCGTCATTCAGCATCCGCCATTTGCCATCCGCCATTTGCCATCCGTCATTCGGCATCCGTCATTCGGCATCCGTCATTCACCACCCGTCATTCGGCATCCGCCATTTGCCATCCGTCATTCGGCATCCGTCATTCAGCATCCGCCATTTGCCATCCGTCATTCGGCGTCCGTCATACGGCATTCGTCATTCGGCATCCGTCATTCGGCATCCGTCATTCACCATCCGTCATTCAGTATCCGCCATTTGCCATCCGTCATTCGGCATCCGTCATTCGGCATCCGTCATTCGGCATCCGTCATTTGCCATCTTTTATTACCGTTTTGTACCTTAGATTGGCCATCCCTTGAATAGTGTTTTTGATTCACTATTCCTGTTCATCTTCCGTGATTTATATACTCGATTTGTCTAATACTTTACGAGAGTATGTTTTCGAAAGCTGAGATTCAGCCCAAAAGATTACTATATTTGCTTGAAATTGACGGTAGTATGTATGTCACTGCAAAGAAAACTTGTATGCTGTAGACAGTTCAATCCATCATGTCAATTATGTTTATATAGACTTCGATATCAAACTTTCCTCTCATGATAGGGAAGCCCCGGGATAGACCAGGCGTTGAATGGGGAACTAAACACTGCAAAGAAGACGGAACTAGAAAATAAAATGGAAATCTTATCGGCAGTCAGGCCAAAGGAAATCATTGTAAGTACAGCAATACCCAATATTTGCAGTCACAATTCTCCCCGGAAAATAAAGTTAGCAATGTGCCTGTCTGTTTCCAATATGGTGCCTCGTATTCAATTTTTAGTCGTTTGTCGAGTTTTATTTCGTCCTACAAGTACAAATAGTTTATTGCGAATTTTCGGTCCTTTCTGCTCCAAGTCTCTCCCTTAACGGCTTATATTGCCGTTACTTGCCAGGGATCGAAATAACGGCCAGTGATTGGTGAAAACCGGTAGGTATTGAAAAACAGAAAGGAAAATTTTGACATTTTTGAAAAAAAAATCATTGGAAAGAGATCGAAACGAGAAGCTCATACCGGCGAAGGTTGTGTTTATTGTAAAACGGATAAGAAACAGCTTTTCTGAGGCAAGTGAAGGCGCAAAAGTGTAATGTGTCGGTACCGTAAGCCTTGTCCTCTTGAAAAACTCATCTCTTTCGGGCCATGAACATTAACAAAATGTGCCGGTGACCCTGTGACATTTGCCTTTTTCGATCACTGCTCGCATAAGACACATTAGCTTGTGCATGGTACATACATTTGGTGAAAGCGGGTCTTGCACTTATATTGATGAGGTTTGAGAACTATAAGTTGTATGAAGTTTATGTTGTCTGCCTGAACCCAAAAAGGTAGAAGTGTATGAAAGGGCGTTTTAAACCGTGATGGACAGTGTTATTTTAATCCAAGTGTCGCAATGCAGTCGAACGATGTATCATGATAATTTGTCAACAAGTTTTTGCCGTACCCGTAAAGCAAAGTACCGCAAAAACAAAAATATCATGTTTGATATAATGTTAAACATATTTAGTATTTGCATTTAGTTTACGAAGTGTCAGATTGCTGCAAAGTTTTAGTTGCGCGCGAAACATGTTCTCGCGGTTGACCTGCTTACGTAAGAGATGGCGATTGCGACATAGGTTAGATGAGGCAGAATCTCTGGTTTCTTTGAGGAAACTTGTTTTTATTGCATTTCTGCCCGGTAGCGAATTCAGTTTTTTATGCAGCTGGATTTGTTGTGATTTACTAGCTCAAGCGTATTATTGGGTTCTATTCTTAGACTCTGCAGATAACAAGCGGTATAAATTCATTCAAACAAAGTCGATATCAAATTTAGCTTACAGCCAGTTGATGTTGAAAATAATCACTGTTGTCTCATGTGGCTAAGGTAAATGGATTTTTCGCTGCCTCAAAAGGGCGGTAATGTTAGAAATTTTATATGGTACTGGTTACGCAGTGGTGAATAGTCGGCTTTCGTGAGGGAAGAAATTGCCAATCAAAAGAGAAGTTTCATGAGAGAAGATATCATTGATGACGTTTTAGCATGTTGAATTTTTAAAAGCAGCGTTTGTTACCACACAGTACTATGATTCCTCTGCAGTCAGTTGAACTACACTGGTAGCCACGTGGCCCTCTATAAATTTCACAATTGCTATTTCTAGCGCCACCTACGTTAGGCTAGATAGAGCCAATATTAGTCAATCATAAATAGTTTTCGCCCAAAAGCTTTTGTTGGGTGTAAACATAAAAACATTCTCGTCTTCCATTTACGAAAAAAACAATCCAGGTCAACCAACACATGTAACTGATGGTGACAAATTTCTTCAATATCTGCATAATACGGCGCTGAATATGAAATTTGGTTCATACCCAGTCCTTTTTGTTAGCCGCAGGCAACTCCCCTGCGCTTGTGCAAATAGCCCTTACGTGGACATTTTGTCGTCCAAACAAAGTTTAAATGTAATCGGTATTTGGTCACCAAATGAGCGGGAATTTTCGGACAACACAGACATGTGTAAATCAATTAATGATGTAGTAGTAAAACATAGCATTCGAGTAAGAAACAAATTAAATTCTGATTGTGACACCCGAACGTCGAACGCGGGTCTCATGAATACAAATCTGACTCCTTTTTTGCTAAAGGAAATAGCTCAATAGGAAATTTAAAAGACTATTCAACCCCGATTGTCCATTCATATTATTGAATGTCTGTCGATTGGCTTATATGTTTACAGGCAGCATGTGTTGTGGGCTTACAAGGCACCTTTATATCACCTTTTGCACTAGTTCCATGTAGAAGTAGACAAGGTGACGTTGCGTAAGACCCGGGTTCGAACCTCCGGTGTTCAACGTTGTTACTTCTGATTGTCACGCAAGGTCACCTACTTCTATATAGTATTTGAGTGCTCTGACGGGAATTGCGAAGCTGAACTTACAGCCGAATCAGAATCCATGGGGGGGGGGGGGGATTTCTCAAAATTGATCAATGATGATGGGTGAATGCCAGGTGAACTTTGATTACTTTTGTTCTATAATATTTTTAAAATTTTATTTTGATTATTTTCGTGGCTAAACGTTCACTGAATAAGTCTAATTAGTCTAATACGTGCGTGAGAGACGGCTGTCATTAGCTCGGACAAGCATTGAAAGGTAGATGGTGGGTTTAATCAGCAAAGGAAAAATCAGAAACGGAGTAAGTAGGGTTATAACCGACGTAAAGGACACCTGAGAAAAAGTGCAAGAAATGAGAGGAACTTGAGCAGGACATATTAGCAAGAATGAACAACACCAAATAGATCAAAAAAGATAACAGTGGACAACACAAGAAGGAAAGCGAGCTAGAGAGAAGCCCAGGAAGAGATGGGTGGGTGATATTGGAAAGGTTGGAGGCAGCACATAGATTTAAGTGTCACAGAATAGGAGTGTGTGGAGACAGGTAGGGAGGCTACTTGCAGGCAACTGCATGACGAGCTAGAATGATGATGATGAAGGGAATGTCTGTGTAAGTGAAAACATGTATCTTATTACCATTGTAGTATTCTCCTTGCGAGAAGGCTTGGCTATTTCTCGCTCCTAGTTATTAACTCACGGTTAATTCCTTTGTAAAAGGAATTAACGGAGTTATCCAAATCGGTTGAGTGTGAACTTGTTAGTGACGCTACAATGTACCAAAATGCTTTTGGTGGAGTGGAAATTAGATTGTTTAGCGAGTGCAGCCCATCATCCCATCATGAGGAGAAGCAATTGGCACTAATGGAGTGGAGTATGTCATGTCATCATGGGAAGAACCAATCAGGATCAATGACGGTGGCGGCTGGTGCGGTGTTTCGTTGGGGGGGGGGGGGGCAAAATTATAGGCAAGGTTACAGCAAATGTCGCATCATAAGAGCAATACTTGACCGTGAGTTCGCCACAGGTGCGCTTTGATTTTGATACTGCCATCGGTCGATTCTTGTGGATTTTGGTTCGTAATTCTTAAATTTATATTAATGTCAAGATAACTTGACACAGCGCTCGTCCAGCTCGTCATACATGCAGTAATTGGTTGCACGATAAATCATGTAATCTGCACACTTATCGTAGTTATAGGTTGGCTAATCTCATAATTTATCTTATGAACTTTTAAAAGGTATCACACTCCAAAATAGCTCTAATTGTCATAACATTCGTAAGCGTTTACTCCATATTTTTAGACAACCTATTCATCTTATGATTTTTATGTGTTCTACTTATCTTTAATCTTATAAATTAACAAGACAGAGGAAGACGAGAATATGGATCTTGATACTTAATTTCTCGTATTACTTCAGTTAGACTAACCGTCCATTTACTCTTTAAAAGATTTTAAGTACTCTTGATGGGTTCTTTGCGGTAGTTCTGAGAAGATTCATGTGATCCACATTATTAGAGGTTAGCCAAATGATTTCAAAAGAATTAATCCTTGGTTACGAACAAGCCTTTCAAACTGCTGTTTTAAAGTTCGTTTCAAAGACCAAGTTTGTAAATTACAAATTATCATATGTTGGATGGCCATTGGACGCTTGTGAGAACGGTTAAAGCAGCATATTATGATAAAAATTATATGCGATTAGTTTCAAGAAATCAAGGCAACATAGGCATGGAGTTAGGGAGGCTTTGGGGCCTGAGCCCTCCTGGACCATATGTGGGTGGATCAGCCCCTTTGAAAACGACAATCTATTCAACCGCTTGTCTAAAAATCTTGATAGGTTTTTCTAGAAACTTAAAATTTCGAAGCTGATTTCTTTTCACTGACTTTAGATACCAATGCCCAGGTGTAACACGTTGAAAGATTTTGCAGCAGAATAATTGATAGAAGTAGCAAGCTAAAATGTTGACGCCATTCGGGGGTTCTCAGGGGCCGCGTCGACGGGGAGACCAGGGGCCATACCCCCATTTTTTGCTGAGTAAAATAGTATAAATACAGTAAATTGAAAAATAATACAAAAACATGAAATTGTGAGAAGAAGCTATCACTCTGTATACAGTAGTTTCGGGGGGAAACCATCGCATACTTTTTTATGCTAGTGTGTTGCCTATTTTGTCTTTTAGGAACTCTTGACCTTCGTAACTTTTAATATCGTGCCGCGGCCCCTGTTGGTAGGGTACTGGGAGATAGAAACGGTGTACAGTGCTTAATAGATTGTGTTATCTCCTTTGCGTAGGGTCTCCGAATTGTACTTTCAAGTTAACGCATTTCTGTTGTCTACATCCAAATACTTTTGCCTCTCTACGGGCGGCATTTTAAAACCATACCGTTAATTAGGAGAGTGGACAGTGTACCTTACGCGAACACGAACTTGAAAATATATGCACGACACTAGTGTTGATGATCTCACAATTGCCCTTGCATGAGTGGCATAGTAATTTATTTTTGTTATTAGTGTCCTTTGCTTGGAAAGAAGACTATTTTACGACTATTTTGGAAATGTTATTGTTCGTAAATAAAGCACAGTGTAAACTGCTATGTGGCGTGCCACTATTTATATGTGGTTGCTACAATCAGGTCTAACTGCGTCTATTTTTACTTCACACAGGGACCTCCAGGAGCAAAAGGGCAAAAAGGTGAACCCGGAATTGCTGGAAGACAGGTAATTGAACGATAATGTTTTATCTAATTAATCTCACACATAAAGCATAATGTCAATCTCCTAAGTTTGAAGCTTACACAAACATTTACACAAACATACATACACAAACATATGTACGCAAACAGATATGCACAAACGTCATGCAAACTTCTCAAACCGAAAGGCAGTGCCCTGGTATCAGATTTTGGGTGTAAAGGCAGCAGCATCAAACGAGATACTGTGTCATGGTATGTTTTCAAACTCTTTAACATTTAGAAGAGATAATAAACGATTTATTGCTAAAATAGAAACTTTTCGGACACCTCTTAACATAGGTCTTTAGCGAAGTATCAAATAGACATGTTGGAAATTAAACGTCATCTGGACAGGAAATTTGTTTTGCTTGATGCAGTTGCAATGTTTGGAAGTAGTAGATGGCTTAGATGACAGCATGCTTTGATCATATTGTACTTACGATATCTCATGAATGTCACAGTTGAAGTTCGACATGTCGCGTAAGTTCCTTTCATCTTTTAAAGGAGAGGTTTGGTCATTAAATTGTACCACGTATTAAATCTAAAAATGAAAACTAATCTATGTCTGTATACATATGTGGTTGGTTTCTACGTGTGAGCATATATGTTCATGAAGGTTTGTGATACTGTTTAATCAGTGCATAGGAAACAAGCAATAAGGTTGTATTCTGTAGTTTAGTTATCGTCTCTACTGGTTTATCGTGTTTTACTTGTGTGGCAGTTTATTATTTCAGGGAATGATGTCTTGTGGTGATGAGTGTAAAATATGACGAGCAGAAGGTTGATAGCTTAGTGGTTATCTGGAATCTCAAGTCGATTGGATAAAAGTGTTAACCTTTACTCTTTGGTTAAAACATGGCGATTGAGCATATAGGATAGGGTACTAGAGAGTGTGCGGTATTTTAAGTAAGAATAGAGGTCCGTTTTTGATTTAATGACCGTTTCATTAAGTCCTTCCCTGGTGATAACCTTTCATATCATCACTTGACTCGAGCTGATTATATAGATAAAACCTTGACTTGTTAATGACAAATGTCGCCATGTCTAGAAAGATGGTTGAGTTGACGATTACTTGGAAAGGGATATTGTGGTTGTAAGTAGGTGGCATTTAACACTTGGGGATTCTAGGGGATTTATCTTTACCAGCATTTAATGAAAAACTTTGAAAGAAATAATAGACAGAAAGATTGGTTCAATGTACTCGTATAGACCAAGAGAATGGCTAACGAAGTGGGTGGCTTCACAGCAGTTGAAAACTGGAAAGGACGTTCTCGGAATGCTAGTGAGTAGGGAGATCACCCACAAATTTATGAGTAATTTGTAAGATAATTAGTAAGTAATAATAATAATAAGAAGTAATAATAATAATAATTAATAGCAATAATAATGATGATGATAATAATAATAATAATAATAATAGTACTAGTAATAATAGTAATAATAATGGTAGCAG
>JANTCA010087212.1:0-14019 GCA_024741275.1 Chironex yamaguchii | reverse complement strand
ATTTAATCAAGTTGACTAAGAGATTTGCTATGATCAACATCTGCGAGTTTATTTGTTAGTGTTCTAGTCACTACAACACCTTCTAACAAAGTATTATATCGTGCATGCAGCTGCCACATTCCCCAGGATGGAGCCCAGCTGACATGTGAGGCCTACCCCCAATAGGATGTTGCCTTTGAGTCACAGGGAGGAACAGACTGGTTACAGAAACAAAAGTTCAAAAATGAAGGCACAATTGTAAAAAAAGACTTGTAAAAGTTGACTTGTCATGGAGAATTCACGTCTTTTGCCGATTCCTTTTTCTTAGTCTTTTGGCTCGTTATATTTTTACTTAGCACAAATATTAATCACGTCAATTAGGTACAAGAAAAACAGCAATGACTTTACACAGCAACCTCAATGCCATTTACATTTGCACTGATGCAGGGCATTTTATGTTAAGGTTCTTTCACAGCTAGTTTTGTAAGTCAAGCATAGCATTTGTATTTCCTTTTTGTATTATGTAATAGCTTCCGACCAAATACTGCTACTAAAACTTTCATGAAGAGCTTAACACATTCATTGTAGTATCACAAACCTTTTAAATATCACTTAACCTATATCATGACTGAAACAAGAAAACCTACCCCTTTTTCACATAATTTGTACATGTATTGTAACTATTTTCTGAAATCTTAATTTTATCGTTAATTTCTTTTAGGATACACATGATGTTGAACTCTACTTTTGAATACCCGTGGACGTCTGAAAAATGACTAGTTTTGTAGGTTATTAGTAGCAATGCTGCCTGAAACTAATTATAGTCCTGAAAAGACTGGATTTAATTCCATAGAAACAGTTGGAAAATTTGTGCTTATATTAATTCAAAGGTGTTGGAGGGCATGTAGTGCAGGAATTCTGTTTTTGTTACTACTTTATTGGCTCTATGGAGGAGTACTGATTTTCTTATTACTTGTATCAGCAGTGGTTGGTGCTTTTTACCATTACCAGGATGCATTATTGTTTTTTCCTGATCAACCGGAATCATCTAGAGTTTATGTACCTTCACCACAAAAGTTGGGAATTCCATATGAGAGCCATCACATTAAAACAGCTGATGGGATTAAAATCAATGTTATACTATTAAAACAGCCTGGCCAAAAGATGCAGTCCTCACCATCTGTCATATTTTTTCATGGAAATGCTGGAAATGTTGGTCATAGGCTACTTAATGCGCACCTTTTATATTTACATTGTGGATTTAATGTGTTACTAGTTGAATATAGAGGTTATGGGAAAAGCGAAGGATCACCAAGTGAATTTGGTGAGTATTTTGATTCAAATGTTATATACAACAGTCTTTATTTTTAAATTATGCATATTGGACATAAAGATAAACAATAGACTTGTAATCAGCTATGTTTTAACTAATTATCAGCGAGTCCTAATGTTATTCTGGTTCTCAGTATGTGTTCTCCTCAGCTGGGTTCTGAGTTCTTAATATCTTGAAATCTTGTTTTCCTTTCTCTTAAGAATTTTGTACTGATCCCTATTTTTGAGAACTGTGGTGAATAGTCTAATCCTCACAATTGTTAGCCTATTGCCAATGATCACATTATAATATATATAGTCTTTTTGTCCTTTATTAATATTCTTCAAAAAATGATAGCAATTGTAGAATTTTGTCTTAGAATACATAAGATTTCTTCATGCTCCTAGTTCGACATCTGGTCTTCACATTGTCATTTCTAGGCACCTTGTATGAATATTGTGAAGCTAGGGCAATCACTCTTGATAACAGTTTTGACAAGGTTTGGTATGTACAATGTCTGGGGAATCTCCTGTTTTATTTTGTCTGATCACATTGTTGAGATTGTGATGGGTTTTTTTTGAATTGTAAGGTAAACATTGTTAGCCATATACTTTACATGGCATTTTAATGCTTGTTAATTTGGTCGATAACCCTTTAAATTGTATCATTGTTTCTGTTTCCTTCTTTACCATCAACTGCATTTTTGTAGCATGTTATGGAAACCAGCCACGTATGCAAAAATTGTGCAAAGCCAGTCATCTTGAATATGAATCTTGTTTCTGTGAATTTGAGAGGAGATTCCCATATCAGATGCAGTACTGATGATGCAAGATACATTTATTTTTTGGTAACACTCTTTAATGTCTTTAAAGTAAGCAGCCACCGAGGACTCTTACAACCACGTCAGTCCTTAGGTTCACATAAAAAGCCTCGAGAAGACATTTTCTTGAATGGCACCAGCTATGTAATGTATATACTCCAAATAAGAGTGGTTGTCAGCTTTTCCTTTAATTTAATGAGATGACACTCTGTTGTTGGCATTTGACTAGGATTTTAATTTTTTTCCAATGGCATCTATAGTGTATTAGCTTATTCATTTGCTGTTAAAAGCATGTTGTGATACACAGAAGTCAAGATAGGTACATGCTAAAAACCTTTGCTATCAATTGAAGTGATAGAAGCACTTGTTGAAATTCCTATAGGATGACACACTACATTGCACTATAAAATCATACCTTGATCCATCAGCATTGGCCATCATAGTATAAAGCATTAAGATGGTCCTGAGGCCGGACTGGATGAGGCATGCATCAGGCATGGAAAATTGAAGGCTGTGCTATGTAAAATGCCAGTGAAATGGAACAAATTTCCTGAATCTCACACAGCTGCAAACCATAGATACAACTATAGGAGAAACCAACCGCAATGGTAACTGTCTGTGGGTGAGGTTGTGAGACTAACTGTTAAGGTTTACATTCAGTCAATCAAAGTCCAAAACTGATATGTCATAAAATTCATACTTCCAATACTACTCAAGTAAAGACAAAGATCAAAGCTGTTGAAAAAGTATACATTCTAATTGCTTGGTTTAGTGCACTTTCCTCATAAACTTTTTACAACAAAAATTTGATTTTGTAAGTAAGTTTTAACAATAACCACAATCTCATAAAAAGAGGAACAGTCTATGTTTTTTCTATTAATATTTTAGTTATGTTATTAATGTTAAATATCCTTGGAGACTGTAGCACATCTATAAACTGGCAAGAGACAGTATTTTTACATAATCCAGACATTAATCAGACTCCTAGTGTCATTTTTTTTCCTTTACTCCTTTTTTTCTAGTTGGTTTGTTGTTTATTTAACGAAACAAAAATGTGTGTCTTTTTTAAACATTAGGACTCCAGTTAGATGCTGAAGCTTCAATGAATTTTTTACTAAATAGACAAGACATTGACCATCAAAAGATTATTCTATATGGAAGATCGCTTGGTGGAGCAGTTGCAATTTACTTGGCAGCCCATGAAGATTACATGGGTAATGTATTTGCATTGATTGTAGAAAACACATTTATTAGTATACCTGCAATGGGGAGACATATGTTTCAATGGTTAAAAAGACTTCCAGATGTATGCTATAGAAATCAGGTTTGTTACATCATACTTTTATAATGATTTCTTGTACCTTTCTTTTTAAGTGGTTTTGTGTTCATAAATGAAGACATTGGTTAGATAAATGACATTCTAGTACCAACACAGTTTGCCAAAGTTACCCTTTGGATTAGTTAATCAAATTATAATTGAGCTGTCATTATTGTCCAAAGAGCCATTTTATTTTAGATGAATATGTGAAACATATCATGAAGAAATTTATGATTAATTAGCACCCTAACTAATCAACATATTTGGCATTTGTGACAAAATATTGCTGATATGAGTATACTATTAATGTTCAAATGTGTTACCAAAACTATGACTTATCAGTGATCACATGCAAAGCCACTCTTGGAAAAAGGTATATTGTAAGTTAATTTGAATGCATCAACCTGGTCTAGCAACATCTTGTAGCATATTGTCAATTGTGATTTAATTTTACAAACATGAGTGGTACATGATATTAAGTCATTGACTACAATAATTTGAAACTGATGAAATCTGTATAACTTATTAATATGCCCAGATAAAGTTCACCTTACAATAACCAAAGTCATTTCCCCATGGTTTTCTAGCTCACCTGGTCTACAATATTTGTGCTTACTCAACCCTGTGAAATAAAACACTTGAACATTGGAACCCCCTTATGCTAAACTTAATAGTGAGATTAAACTCAAATGTACAATTATCTCCAGTTGACTCAATATTGCATGGAAGCAATAAGGGTTGGGTAAAGGGTGTCAGCTTAACAGGCTTTTGTCATCCAGAGGCCAATAATGATATGCTATACATATAATGTAACAGACATATTGTGGTTTCAAATTTTGAACATCTCTTCAAATCTATTTGCTTTTGCCACATGTCCTTGTCTATAACATCTATTTTGTCCTCCACAGTTATAAGATTTGTTTCTGCTTTTTATGTTTAGTTTCAGTCACTTGATCGACTGAAGGAGACCAGTGTGCCCATCCTGTTTTTGTCAGGCCTTGCTGATCAATTGGTACCTCCTAGAATGATGGCTGAACTTGCAGAGGTAAGATTCTTATGCAGTTTGAAGTAAAATTTATCCTGTTGGGTGCGTTTTAGCTGCTTTGCTCTGCATTCACAGTTGGCATGAATGAGAAATTTTTTGTGTTGTTATTTTTAGGCATCAGTCAGTTCTCTCAAAAGGGTTGAGACTTTCGAAACTGGAACACATAATGATACCTGGCAATGCTATGGGTACACAGAAGCACTTAATCGGTTTGTGGCTGAGGTAAGCACTCTCATTCATCACTATTTCCTTGTCACATTCTATAACTTAGAATACTTCCAGGTTCAGAGATATAATGTAATGTTCCTAATTTTACACAGGTTAGAGTCTGTTTGAGGCTGTCATGACCTTAAATGTATGGAAAAAGTATGTAGTGTAGACAAGTAGTCATGTTGTAGTATTATACATTTATTTGTAATGATACGATGAAGTGTAATTTATTGCAGTATATTGGCCATGTATTTTGAGAACATTAAACGACTTTTTAATTTCAGTGAATGTTATCATATGCATGAAACAGTGAGGTGGCTGAATGTTTTCTTGACACTCAACTTAGCTAGTTGTAGCCAGTTTAGCTAGTGTAATTAAAGGGTACTGTCTTGGCTACTCTTTGGAATATTTGAACAATCTTTTTGTGGTACAAAACTTGAAAATTGCCTTGAAAATTTGAGACATTGCACTAAAAACAGACTAAAAAGTTTTTTTCATCTGACACTCTTCAGAGTATGAATTGTCAGAAAGGAAAGTATAAGTATATGGCAACCTATTATTATCACTGATTTTGCAGCAGAAAAACTTTTTAGGCCTTGAAAATGCCCTGTATACTTAAAAATTCCTTGGCTATGCAGTGCTTCTATCTGCAAAGAAACACAGATTAAAAAAGCTGTTGCTAAGTGAAACTCTGCTGTCAATCCAAGAATTGTTTTCACGAGTAGGAAGATCTTCACAAGGATCCATTCACAAGGATTGTGTACCAACCACACAAAACAGCTTAGTAGTATATAAATTTCTGTGCTGATGTGAAGATGGGGCCTCTACTTGGGGTGCATCAAACCTAATGGTAGTGGTAGTGCTGCTGATAATGATTATAATAATGATGGTAGTAGTGACAATGGTGGTGGTGATGATGATGAAGGTGGTGGTGATCATGATGATGATGTTTGTTTTAGTTAGATATTTTGATTTGTTGCATTAGGTACAAGAGGCAAAGGCCAAGGGATTAATTCCTACAGTTTTTCGAACAAAGTCAATGTCAAGAGTAGAAGACAGTAGGATTGGAATGCCCAAAGATGTTTGATGCAGCATTGTTGCTTTCTCTACATTTGATGTTATATATGTTATTAACACCATGACCATAGTTCGTCAAGGGAAGTATTGCACATGATACATGGGACACTATCCAAACTTCAGATAGGAAGCGCATGCAGTTTTGACTCATCTTTAATACTTCATCAGAAGGATATCTGTAAACATAGACACTAATTTAGTACCATCCGTAATAGCAAACAACAGTTGCATGAATTCTGAAGCTTTGAAAAATTTCAAAACGAGTTCAATTCTTCTGTATTGTATCTTTCTTGGCTTACTTACGTCAATTCTACTCCTTTGGAAATGCGCATCCTTACTGCCATTGAATCTTAGCATCGTATTCAGTCTTCGCAATAAGTGTGACGCCGTCAGCCCAGTAGTTGTTGGTAAGTTGAATTACTCTGCTATTGGACCTGGTCCTGATTTTACCGTTAAAAATGCACTGGTCCATCATTTTTTATTTGCGTGCTGTGGTTTGTGGCATCAAGCTTATCCTCTTCAGTTGGTGCTAAAATTCTGCGAGTACAACGCAAGAGCTGAGTATAACATAACAAACGCTTACCAACTCCCGACTTGCGTTTTGAGAACTTTGAGAAAGATGGACCAGCTGAGATATTCTAAGGTATAAAGAGCATTTGTTTGGTCCAGGTTTAAGACCAGACTTCAAGAATAGAATTTTAGGCCAAAGAGAACGGGAGGCTGGTATACGGTTCCTTTACTATGCGCAATGGCTAGTCTGCTTTGCTTTTGTCGCACTGACGAGCAATTATATGCTATTGAAGTAGTGGATTTTCCTGATTTTTTTGCTGGTACTAATCCAACCGATACGTTAAAGTTCTCGTTTTCTTGACAAAACCTTAGCAGCTTGTGTAGCTGACTAGCAATTCCGTCTTGCTTTAGGGACTAATGATTCTTAAGTACAGTATATCCGAATGGCCCGACCTTAAGTACGTAACGAACTGTTTACATAAGCTAAAAATTTCGGTAAATATGGATGATATATTTAACCGTTAGGTAAAATGTTTTGTCAAAGATTGTACTGAAAGAACAAACTATCAGAAAAGCTTGAATTCATTACAAAGGAGACCGCACCTGGACGCATGGCCCCGGCATTGAAAAGGAATAAACGCGTGAGGAAAGTCCGCGCGAGTTATGTGATTTTGTGAAGCTTGTTGACAAATTGTGGTAAATTTTAATGATTTAGCATTTAACCACCTTGCAAAATCACTCTGTTAGCACTGATAGGTATTTTTAAAAACTCTTAAAATTTTTTCACTGCTGGCTCTCGGATAAACGAGGTTCCTATAAAGAAGGATGCGCTGTACTTGCAAAATTTACCTTAATGTTTTAATGGAAATAGACGAAACAGTATCCTTGAAATGTAATTTTCGTTTCGTTTGGTTTTTTCAGGCACTTGAAATCGTAAGCCAAGTTTAAATTAAGGATAGCTGAGCAGGTTAAATACGGTATAATAAATGGACAAATAAAGCTGTAAATTGGCTTCCCGTTTTGAAAATCATCAGAATTTTGTACGTATAAGGTCTATGACTAGGTCCTAGTATATCGAAATTTTGCTCGTTGATCGTTTTTTACTCAAACGACTGTAGAGTTAGTAGTAGCGACCAAATTTAATGGAAGTGCCGATTTTAAATTTTCGGTTCGACCCTAAATAGTTACGTGTGTTTAAACATCAAGTCAACGTGCACGTAACAGTATGCCACTTTTATATTGCTGTATTCTGTAGACGTCATTTAATTATTAACGCAGCTGAAGCAAAACATTTTTACGAGTTCTTTGTTAGTGAGAGCACTTAACATGGGCTATCGTGCTCTATACAAGAGGTATCAAGGCATTTCGTGTCATTAAACAAGTTGGTTAAAGATAACTCATCTTCGACTTGTGTAATGTTTTGTGACAACGTAAGGGACTTGTTTGCTAAGTACTGCAGTGAAAAGTCGTGTATTGTTGGTCTTGCTTAGGAAAAGATGGAGAGGATTCTAGCAAACTGAAATTTTAAATCCTGTATTGTTAAAGGATCTCTTGATTAAGAACTGTGATCGTTGTGTGTTTGAGTCCGTTGAGTCATAAATATGGTATACAAATAAGAGCCTGAGAAACAAAAGTCCTCACTGGAAGCCGACTAAATGCATTGCACGATACAGTAAAATTAGCACAGAGCCCAACAACATTTGGCAATCAAAATTGCAGTGCAATAAAGGACTAATTGTAATCGAAGTTTTAGCGATTTGTCCTCGATTTGTTGCTAGCACTATAACTGGTTTCTGTGATAGATACTTTTCTGTGCTTGCAGTATACCTTTAAAAAGCCTCTAGTGCAAGCTCTAAATAACAATGGACAGTGTAGTGTGGTCGTCATTGCACAGCTCCAGATCCCTTGAAAAATCTTGCGGTGGTCAGAATCTGGATGTGAATAGTGTAATGGTTATTTATGTCACTGCATCCCACGAAGTGCGTTTTACGAGGACATCGGATGATGCTTGCAGCACTGCTATCCTACCTGGGACTTGGTTTTATGATTGCACCTATTCCTTTCCCAAAGTTCTTCTGTTCTCAACCTGGATTAGGTATCAGGCAATGGTGGAGTTCGAAAGTGTGGTCGCTTAAAAAGGAGAGAAAAGGTACAGTGATTGACCTCCTGAATTTTCGACCAGGGTCTCCCTACTGCTCATACTTCCTTGGCTAAACGACAGCACAGTAGAAATAACAGAAAGAATTTAATCCATTTAGCCCTCACCTTCCGCTTTTATACTTGGCTGTCGACCTAATAGTGTCTTGTTTTGACTATCATGTGCAATTACCATGTCCTAATATCGTAGAAAACGTTGTTTCTATCCTGTAACAATATGATTATAAGAACAAAGGTTGACTTTGAAAGAAACATGATTCCTTCAAAATTCCTCTTGGATCTTAGCTCTCCAGCTATAATCAACCTGCGAAACATAAATGTTTTTTGCTAAGGGATCAAAAAACACAGAGCAACTTGACCTACTTTTTGTCAACTGATTAGCTTCCCTCAAGAGACAGGTGACAAAGACAAGCCTGAAGGGTAAATAGAGCGTCTATTCATCTTCTCTTGATGGCACAACCTGAGTACATATGCAAAACTGTATTGACGTTTATTGGCTAATGATTACTAAAATCGATAATCAAATGAAATCCAGACAAGGTTTATGACCATTTTGTCGTGAAAGTACAACTTATGTTGCTTTGCTTTTGCAATATTTGCTAAGAGGGGCGTGACTAAGTTGAAGAGATGTGTCAGGAATGTTCCTGTCTTCAGGAGAAATACCTCGTGAGTTTAGTTTGTGTTTCAACTAGGAAGGCCACAGTCTGCACTGAGAAGAATTATTGGTAGGAAAAATAGGTCCCATCGATACTTACTGTACTTGTGAGTAGTTTACGGGATCGCGTCTTCAAGTGAAACTGTCCTTACTAAAGATATTTCGCTCATTTGTTAGGAATGCATACTTTGCATCACAGATGGCATTATCACGGTACTGTACAGTCGTGGTCATGTAAGTGGAGCTATAATGACTGGAGAGAGGAACACAGGGTCGCGAAGACAGGACGAAAATAGGGCGTAATGGTATTTCAAAGCAGGTAGCTTCATTACTCGTTTAAACTCAATAGAGATCTATGTTATCTTCTCGAAACAGCGTTACTCGAACCTTGTAAAAGCAAAATGATACTGTGTGAAACTAGCATAAAATCTATGAACGATAACGGTGAGACAAGTTTGTCTGTGCTTCAATGAGAGAGTTCTGAATCGGCTTAAATGGTGCGATTCTACTCTTTGCCCAACATTTAGATATTTGTGCTTTGTCCCTTCAGAAGGGTTGCATATAATTTCTGGCTTTGATTACAATTGCCATGCGGATATGCTTAAAATGAACGGCTGAGTTTTATTACACAAAAGACGTATAGAAGCTTGTGGGGTCATGTCAAAATTTTATGTTACCGCGTTGTCTAAACTCCCCCATAATGTAGCAAATGCCCTTTCCATTAAAATTTCATATCGCAAAAATGGTTGCTATAAAATCTGGATTTTTGGTTTGAATATGGATAAAAAGCTAAAATTTTTACTTATAATTGCAAATCAACAAGCGAGATAACTGCTCTTTAGTTTCTGTAGAAGCCTAGAAGACTTTTGACAGGCACAGGAACTTGGAACCTCGTTTTCGCCAAAGAGTTGCTATTAATGCAGCAGATGTAACCGGACATATGCCTAATGATGTGGTCACATTCTATGTAAAGTCTGAGTGACTCGGATGGTAACTACAGCATAAGGTGAGATTTTGTAGTAGCATATTGTGTTTGCAGGCAGCACGGCGTGGCTTCATTATTATTTGCTGTTATTTCCATATGGATCAAACATATCTAAAAACAGTAAGAGTAGACCATCAACCAGTGTTCATTCCATGTTTTAGAGATTCATCCCATGGCTGATCATTTGTCAATGGAATAGTTAGGGATTGGGGTATGTTTAAAACGCATCACTGCTTAAAAAATTTCCCTGTGAAATGTTTATACCGTCTTCCCTTCTCTAGAAGGGTCGATTAAAATACTAAAACCCTCTCTCTTCTCTAACGATTTCATTGTGTATAAAGCATCTTTCATCCGTAACAATCTCGTTGAAAAATGTTTAAACCGTTTTTGTTCTCAACTAGTTTCAACTTCCCATCTTTTTATTACTTTGTCAACAAACTCAATATTTACCACAATTTCTTGCCTTCTGTTCTTTGCTAGTGTTTATACAGTCCTTTCAACATTTCCCCTAACATCCTCTGCTAAATAAAATCAATCAAATTTAATAGAAGGAATACTAATTATTTACCTTCCATAAATATATCATTCCTATCCACCAATTATAGAAACTGCGCGCTTGAAGAGTACAATTCTGCATTGTCTACCAAGCTTTCTAGAAACGTCCAAATATTTGACAGTTTGATGGTAGTGACATTGGAATTACTTCCACGTAATCCCCATCACAACGCGCTAATTCTTTTCCTGGTGCGACGATGATCATATTTCGAAACAATCATTGGTTGTAGTCCTCGTATAACGTTTTATTTCCAAGTGATATTCCCTGACTTATTGTATGATGTGACAGATTATAAGAATGTTTACATTTCATAATCGTTCTATTTTGACCAGGAAATTCAAATAGAAGTCTCGTTCTCTCCGTATTCAAGAATCTAACCAACCTAATGGGCGATACCTGGGACAGGCACTCGCAATCACCTTTTTTATTAATTTCCCACAAGAGCAGTAAATCGAGTAAGGAAGAGTAACTGTTTTTCATTTTTGTATGTCCACATATATATTGTTACAAGTGGTGGCATTTCGCGTTTACGAGTTTATTTAAGATTCCAGTTGCTTGTATGAAGCCAAAAGCCTAGAAATGCGTGATTTTACGTTCTAGTATAAAGTCATTTGCACCTTGGAATCCTGTTCCACTCCCCATTGTCTGAACACTACACGGATTGGAATCGTAGTCATGTCACATTACCCTTTGTTTCTCAAGTTACAGTCATATAATGGACTTTTAAATTTACAAACCCTCGATAAGAAAAACATCTCGCTATAACGAGCTTAACTATGTTTCCCTATTTTCTATAAAAAACGCTCACAGAATCCCTCTATACAATCAACCACAAATGTCAAGGGGTCCCGACATTATAACATTTTTTTACCAGGGAAAACCTCCGATATCCTAAACTCCAGCTACTTACTTCATGGGGAAGTAGTAGGAAATTGAAGCATTTATGTTTCATCATTGGTACTTTGCTTCGTTCTCCGATTACATTTATGAATTTTAAATCTTACACATTTAGATGTTGTCTTGTTGCCCCTTGAGCGTTTTCACAAACTTCTTTTGGTCTAAAATTTGAAGCTTGTAGGAACCTTGCAGTTATTTGTCGTCACCAGATTACAATCTGAGCTTACAATCTGTACATTTGGTAATAGTTTGAAAATGGATCTCCTTATAAAAACCAGAAAATGTCTGTACCAAAGGCCGAGCCACTACTTTTTGAAGTTTGCGTTAATTTAGCATTTTTCTAGTGTAAACATTGTACTTGTCCATGAAATTCCTAGTTCAAAAGAGAAATTTTCAGTGCCAAAAAATTCTGTTTGTCAACTTAATTGTAGTAAGGATAAACAAATGCGAAAGAAGGTTCTTATTTATTCAGTTTTTAAAGTCCAAGTAGCAGCTCCGGTAAAATTGACGTATCAAAACTCCGTTACAGACATTTTTATGAGCAAGATTTATCAATTATACGAACTGACAGATAACCGTTTTCATCTTCTTAGTTGTCCCTGGTTGTTACCATACACCACACCCTGCTCGTAAAATGAGAGGTGTTACTGAAAAAGAGGAGGAAAATAAAATTTTTAAAATGTGGGAACTTGGGATAAGACGAACTCTTTTCGCTGTATTTAATTTTTATGGATGACGCCTTTCAGATTCTTTGTGTCGGACTCTATTACAAATACCAAAGTTAAAAAAGACAACAAATGGTGAGCTGATGTTAAGACGTGCCCATAATAACATTTAGAGGTCATTCACAATTGGAATTGGCTAATGAAAGTAATACAAGTTAATCGCATATGATTGATTTACAGTGGTGAGTCATAACCGTCTTTACTCTCAAAACATAACTTTCGCCCAGACTTGCAGTTTGTGCACACTTAGATATCAGTAATGTATGTCAAAGTTCAAGCGTATTCCAACCGCATAAGATTTACACATTCAATGCAGTGCTTTGAAAGGCTTTCATTGATGACAGTCAAGTCAGCTCACTGATGAAATGTCGTAAAGAGAAGTGAATCGAGCTTCCTTTCTCAAACTTATAGGTCACTTTCAAAGCTTATCGAAATGACTGGAGACGAGCAACTCAAAATGTATAATTGAGAAAGAGAAATGTCGTGTCCCACAGATCAAAACACAACAGTGAGGCGGTCTAGTCATAGTAAGCGCGCTGCTGTCGATACGAGTCTGTATCTCATTTATCAAGCCAACTTTAATCTTTAGTTCTAATTACACTCCCAACAAGCCAGAGAATTGGCACATGAAATTGTGAATAATGTCAACTGAGCCATAGGTATAGCAACAGAGACAGAAAAGTCATCATGCACCAACCAAGTTTCTTAGGTTGTTGCCTAAGAAACTCATTTTCGCTTATAATTATCTGATGAAATGAAGTTAAACAGACTGTGTGTTCTGACAATGAATTCCTGATTGCATGCTCATAAATCCCAGCTGCAGGAAGTCTTTGATAAGTACTTTATAAACGTAGATAGCAACTCATAGCCAAGGACGCCTGCAACACGAGGACAGCGAGCCCCCCCCCCCCACCCCCCGCCTTCAGTTAACTGAGCAAGCGTGACCAACATGTGCCCTTGTAAGTAAACTTACAAGCCCGTCTTCTTTTAAGGCTGTATAATAGCAAACGTGACATTCATCAAACAATAATAGAAGTGACCATTTCAGTTACCGATATAATAACGATCAACCAGCAAGTAAAGAATGTACGCAGCACGTTGGTGCATTGTTACGCGCTTACATAACAATGTCACTACCTTCAGTACCAACAGAAAAAACATCTAGTGCCAGATTCGTGCAAAACAGAAGGAAATCACCTTAGCTACATTATGTTTGCCAGTTTTCATATAGAAGAGATGGATGATGTTGACATAGTGCAAGTTACACGAAAATTTGCACAAGCAAATGAGAAAAGGCAGAACGTTTTTGAACATTGAAGTGTGAGAGTCAGGAGAAGAAAGTATGTTTTGACTTGACTATTTACGTTTTTTTAACGCACTATTTACGAGAGCAGTACCTTTTTAGCAAAAGTTTGACTCGTAATCGTATGTAATAGAGCTAGTGGCCTTATTGGTCCCACAAGACCGTATTAATTCATTGATTTCAAAGACGAAGTGAACCGAGTTTTTCTCCCAATAGAAAGCACTACTAGGACTTCTCAAATAATTCTTATTTTGAAAACTATCTTTTAGAAGGGCTTAGATTTGTGGACTTAAGAATTCTGTTTCCTTGAAATGTCACAAAGAAACCCTTACAGCAGTGCTTTAATATTTTGCATAACAAGAAGTAGCATGTGTTTATGTAACCAACAAAAGACATACCAAGAGGTGAATTATAAAGAATACAGACACATTTGACGAGTTTATGGTGCCCTTTTCACAAGTTTGTGCGGG
>JANTCA010087201.1:3885-14020 GCA_024741275.1 Chironex yamaguchii | reverse complement strand
CATATATACATATATATGTACATATATATATACACATATATATACATATATATATATGTATATATACATATATACATACATATACATATATATATACACATATATATATTTGTTGTTATCAGCCACAGGTTTTTTGCGAATATATTACAATTCTTCGAAAAGTTTTACTCATCTCAACTACCGCAAAAGGTTGCTGACAAAATTTACATCTTGGGACAGAAAAGTTTTTGCTTCGACGCAAGTTAATTGCACAAATATGTAATAACTGCTGAATGGCTTACTCTGGTACCCGACCAGGCCTGTCACACCTGCCAGTGGAATAGCCGCAGTTAAAACTAATGGAAAATTTGACTAACATTCTTGGAAGTTCAATTGTAATTACGGCATTACCTATCTTGGCAAGTGTTACTCGAAAATCAAAGAACTGCTAGCATTTATACCATGGAATGTCAAATATCACTCATAACCCACCCCACCCACCCCCACAAACAAACCCTAAACTTAGTTAAAGCAAGGGGATGTGTTTCAACAGCTGCATCCCGCCGTGCAGTCGTTAACAACAATAGAAGTCATAATCCGGCAAGCATGTTAGTGGGACCAAGCCATATATCTTAAAATGTACTATTTGGGGCTGAAAAAATCTACATTCGGACACCCAGATGGTGAAAAGCACGGACAGCAGTCATTTTTAAAACCAGAAAACACATGACAAAAAGGTACTGTTTTAACCATCCCCCAAATGTTCAAAGCTTTTGGCATCTTTTTACCTCACGATTCCATTTAAGGAGGCAGCCATCTGCCAGAACATGCCAGGGCCGATTCTCGAGACGGATTCATTCATTCATGCTCTGTCATCAATTTATCTAACAGCGCCTAAGAAATTCACAGAGTCAACACTGGCCAGCTTTCTCAACAACTAGACATGGGAGGGCAATATTTACAGCTGGGTTTAAAAGGTCTACCTAGTTCAGTCAACAAGCACATTGTGGGATTTGTGTTGGTTTGAAGATTTAACAACTACGTGTCGTTAAGCAATAATGCAGACGCCTCCTGTTCGTTTATTGGCACGTATGAGTTTTGTAAATAAAGAATTTAAATTGAAAACAAATTATCAAGACAACACAATGACTGTCCACACAACATTATTGTCGAGAGAACCTTTAATAGTTTCAAAATTAAGCAGATAGTGTGGTATGTCTTCACCAAGCTGACCGTAAGGCGATAACAACTCATGTTTACTTTCTCGTTATTGAGAATAATTAAGTGAGAGTGACTCTGTCATTGCATATTGGTGTATAATACATAAGACAAAATATCCTAAGGAGTCCAAAAAGAGTAAAGAGGTTTTCTTTGAAAATTATACAAATATATAATTTACCCTATTTTCGACGTATCAACTGATCAACGGTATGTACCAATATATACGTTAGATGTGTTATTATATATATATATACAAGGCAGTACATAGGAGAGAGATGTTTCCTTCTAATGCTTCGACTTAACAACAAGTTGCATGATCTTAATTTAAACAGAAAGCCTTCGTTACTAGAATATTTAAGATATGAAACACAGTCAGCCTCAAGTTGAAAAGGTCAACCAACAATACATCTCAACTTGAATCCACAAGCTTCACCTGTTAGAACCTATAGCCACGTGCCAGCAACACCGAAATAAAATTGGTAATTGAAGGCATTCGTGACGTGCCCTAACATGAAGATGGGTCAGCTTTTCACTCACAATAAAAAATAGAACCTCAGAGTCTATTCTTCTTTGTTACTTGTTAAAAGGGTTAAAATTGGAGAAAGGCAGAACTGGATTACCCACATACAATGCAATGGTAAATTGCACGCTGGTGTTTGTAATAAAAATATGAATATACCACAAAATATACTAGACGTGCTTAAAATACCGTAGACGAATAAAAATTCAGTGCAGAGATGTCAATTACGTCGCATGAGTAAGGCCTTGCAGGTCGAAAATTCGCGGATACATCGTTCTCTTTTTTAAAGTGGCGGGCATTGTATCATATTGTATATGTACATGAAGTACTAGCCCTGAGTTTTAATTTACAGATGATTACTTTAAAATGAGTACATTACATCATTATTCTTTTCTAAACGACCGTATCCTATCCTTACTTATTCATGTATTCTGGACAACTTATTTTCAATCCTACTCTAAACGATTCCATCTAAAACGTACTTGCTTCAACTTACATAGACCTGTCCAATCTTAAAAAGCCCTAGCCTTTCCTATTTTGTTTCAGCAACCAAGTCTTTAGCTTTGAAAGTTTTGGAGTCAGTAGAGTGCTTAATTGTGCTATTTACCCGCCACTAAATTCACTTGCTACTACAAGTAAGTGTGAAGTAACAAATGGCAGCACATAGGTGCTTTTTGTTAAGAACATCCTCATCTTACAAGTGCTTACAAGTGATTTAGTGCGAAATTAATCTCCCAATTAGACAAACACACTAACCACATGAATAAAGTACTGTACAGACACGTTTTCTGGATTCCACCTTGAGACTGAACCATGACTAAGCCAGTTGGTTGCCCATCACGTAAAGCACCTCGGGCCATTTCAAGCTCCCTTGATCTTAAATTTCACCAAGCCTTTTTGACGATGCAGACCAAATAATGACAAATGCAATATGTCCGTTCACACCTCAAATGTCATACCCCGTGGGGTAAATAGTGCGTTTTTCTCACGGATTCTAAAATCCTTCGCAGGTGTCTAAAGACGCGAAGTCACTTGGCTGATTAAATCGACACTCGCGAGGGGGAAGGAGATTGATAAGCGACCACAAATACATGATAGGCCTGAGTTTACACTTTTAAGACTGACGGATCTATTTAGATCCACTTGGCTACGTTCTTATTTTGAAAGGATAATTCTGTTATTCGATTCTTTACATTACAAGTGGAAAATCTTGGCACGATGGAAATAAATAGTTGCGTTTTCTCAGCGAAACCAAAAAGACTAAATTTGCACTCATAGAAAACAAAGAAACAGTCTTACGTGGGAAGACAAAATCAATGATTCCCTGACTGGACACTGATATGTCCGGCTACTTGTGTTTTTTCTCTTGTATGTAAACGAGGCGTGTTCACAGTTTACAACCTTCCTCACTTGCTCCTTACTTTCCCAGTCATAAAAATTTAAAACTGCGGAACGTTCTCCACAAGCCTCGCTCTCGATGTTAGTAGGAATGCAAATAAAACCCAGTTTCTCGTATTCATGATATATTTGGTACTTTATTATTTATGTTTCTGCTCTCTCGCCAACAGGTTAATATCCCGGTTCGAGTTTCTCTGGCGAGAAGTCTAACACATCATTACACCTGTCAAAATCCACTCAAAGACACTGAGAAGGCAACCATTGTAAACAGGTAATTAAATCCGGAGTTAGATAAAAACTATAGCCAATTCTCACAGGAGATTAACTGACATTCTACAGGTCTATGAAGTACAATTATTATTTGAAAAAAAACAGAGACGAAGTGAAAATAGCAACTGATCTTCAAACTGTGCTGATTGCGTTTACCAAAGCCAACTGGTCGACATAAGCAGTTATTATACTCTTCAGGCTCCATTTGATTATAAACAGCGTGTTGGGTTTAAGTCCAACTTAAGTCCTAGGATGAGTATCTCCCTTACTTGGACTTTAAAGGATGTTCTGTCTAACTTTTTTATCGAGAGAGGGGGGGGGGGGGCTAGCTCTAGTCCCTGAAACATAAATACAGCTGAAAGGGTTCTCAGTGAAATGTACACTCAGATGCTAGCTTTTGGTCAAGCCTGGACTCAAACTCCACATTTTACTGACTGTTTTAATTCAGGTCGAATTAACAAAATGGACGATAATGCCGCAAATGATAATAAAATTAACATTTATCTTTCTGATTTCACACACGATTACCCATCCGCAAGCTAAGAACGATTATCTTTTGTTCAAGCCTGAATTCAGTACGAGAAATCGTCAACATGCTTTCCCTTCAACGTAAACAGGTTTCCTATGTTCTAAGCGTTTTTAACAAAGCTATGATACTCGGGGCACGTGTTCAAACCTTACAAATATATAACCCTGCTTCTCCAGCTCGGACGCTGTTAACACGTCCTATAAGCCACCAGTCAAAATTCCAATTATAACATAAATTAAAATGCTCTTCTAGGCATTGTAATCAACATATCTAGTGGACCTCTTTCCATACTAAGTAATATCTTGCCTCCATTAGGAAAACGGCATTCTATAGGAACGACGGTATCTTCTGCTAAGGTAACCCTGCCAAGTATTCGCGGTCTCTTCTTCAGTACTAACTGACCATTTGGGTTAAATTCTCACATATACCTGGGTTTACGAGACCTACGGAACTAGGATCGTATACTTTAATACTGACTGACACCTTCCTGTCACGTCCCAACTAAGTGAGACGCGAGTTCAAATTTCGGCGTTCCAGATGCTTATGACAATATATCTTCCCAAGGATGACTTAAGTTTATCATGCCACGAGTCGTAAGCTTTTTGTGGGCTACGCTTCGAGAGGCTCTTCTCCCAGCGTCAGACTACCAGAACTCAGCACGTACCTCAGCGTAAAGCGTACTCTGATTTTGAGATGCGATAAAAATGCTTGACTGCTGCCACAGCTGCATGTTTACCAGACGTGTCCTCGCCAACTTGGCTGACCTCATTCAACCTTGACCTTGTCTTCTTTTTTGCAGCTGCCGGATTTATATGCGAATAATGAATTGCTGATGACGTCAATGCCGTTTATTGTTCGTCCTTGATTTGTAGCAACGGCATTCACATCTGGAAGTTACGGTACTGTTCAGGATATTCCAGAGTCGAAAAATAAAATTCTAATCCACTAAAATATAGTAGCGTGGCGCTGGTATGTAACCATTACAATATAACATTTGTAACTTTACTACCCTTGTAAAGAAGAGAACGGTCCATCCGTGAATTTTCATACTTCAGCCTGAATCGGGTATCCTATAAACACTGTTGCAATTTTCATACTTAAGTCTGAATTGGGTATCGTGCGAACACAGTCTTAATTTTTATACTTTAGTCTGAATCGGTTATCGTGGGAACACAGTCTTAATTTTCGTACTTTAGTCTGAATCCGGTATCCTATAAACACGGTTGTAATTTTCGTACTTTAGTCTGAATCGGGTATCGTGGGAACACAGTCTTAATTTTCATACTTTAGTCTGAATCGGGTATCCTATAAACGCAGTTGTAATTTTCGTACTTTAGTCTGAGTAGGGTATCGTGGGAACACAGTCTTAATTTTCGTACTTCAGCCTGAATCCGGTATCGTGGGAACACAGTCTTAATTTTCATACTTCAGCCTGAATCGGGTATCGTGATAACACAGTCTTAATTTTCATACTTTAGTCTGAATCGGGTATCGTCTGAATACGGTACTAATTTTTACACCGGATCTGGGATAGGCTCAGCCATCCGAGACCGTAACCGACGTAAATATCACTAGTGATACGCGCCTGATCAAGAAAGGCGTAAATGATTTTGTTAACCAGAACGACCAGGCACGCTTAAACTTTCGACATTTCCGAGAAACATGGGTTTTCAGTATTTGTGACGTAAACAAAACCGTATTGGGTCCGTGCAAACGGGGAAATTCGCATAGTCCACGCTTTTTAGTACTACGACAACGTGAAGCAAGTTCAAATTACAATTTCCATGGATGACCACGTTGACTATCATGATCAGACAGTCGAAAATCTACGGGGAAAATAAAGGGGCCGTCCTCTCCAGTTTAACGTTACCCCAATCAGACTTGGTCATAATGCTTTTTTATGGTTTTGAAAATACTCTGAAAATACCCCGAGCCCCCCCCTTTTTTTGCCCAGGGCAATGTATGTTTCAACACTTGAGCACATATCAAACTGGAGAGAGAAATGCAAAATTAAGCATGTTTAAGTGCACGCTACTCCCAGAATTACTTCTTTCCTACTGTTAGGTGTTACTACATGAAAGTTTTGAGTAATAATATTTTGCTCATTATTGGGGAGTGTTGGCTATTTGAGTAATTGGACTATGCGTATATATATAGTACCTCAACAGACACAGAGCTTTTGATATAATTGTCAAAAGTGGAACATTACCACAATAGATGCAGTAAGTGGGGAGCCGACCTAGCTCTGCAATCCTCTGACTCAAATGCTAACACTCGAACTTCCCTGCCATCACAGCACAAAGATTTGGTAGGGCTACATACATATACATATACATATATTTATACATATATGTATGATCCATATCCGTAAATTTGCATGCAGGCTACATAAAAAAAGAATGTGGATGTATATGTATGTATACGTATGGATACATATTTAGAAAGGAACAGACAAGTGCATACAAACACTAGTGAATATACCACTTGAATAATTCCGAGTTTTGCCTATAAGAAAACCTGACCATTCGCTGTGATTTACATCTCCATGACAATATACCATGCCCAAGGGGGATGCCTTGTGAGGAGTCCCCATGTCTAACATCGATTGATCACAAAGTACTCTTGCCAGGAAAGCCGAAGGAGCCCCCAACTCCCCCTGACTGTACCCCACACCCCACTGGGTGTACTACCATGAAATGCAATGCTGAAGGCAAAGCAACATTAAAAAAATGGTTATGTCGGCTGTAAAAAGCTCGCCTGTGTAAAACATGTCCAAATCCTTTTGGCTCATGCCACTATGCTAAACATATAATTTAATTGGCTTGTCTTTGTTATTACACTAGACAATTTGTTCCTCAAAATGATTTTTGAAATGAGCAGACAACGCGTTTTGTTGATAACAAGGCAATCCGCGGTGTGAGAAATTCGTTAGTAAGTTTAAATATTTTAACAAAGCACTTTCCAAGACTTCTTAACGGCTTGTTCATTATTCAAATTGAAGGCCATGTGAAATTCTAGTAAAATAAACATTAAAGGCGACACTTATTAACTGATCTTTAAAACAACAATATCTCTAAAGCGGAAAATAGCAGGCTGAACGACACACTTTTGAAATAACGGTTGTATTATTTCCCAAATTACGGCGAAGTATTGGTAAACATTGAACACAGTTCAACACGTGAGAGAATTGCTTAACTCAGGAAAATCGTTCGTTTTTTACCCTGTCAGTCTAACAGCATGGAAAATTCATCACAAATTTGCAGTAACACAAAAACCGCGTCTCTTTGGCTTTGGAAGAGAGCACAAGACTTGAGTAAATTTGAAAACCAGATGTTTTGGGCAAGGGGGAGGTCCCTAATAATTGAGACACCTTGAGTCATCTTGACCACTGAATACATGTAAGCTGATATTTCCCACCAAATTCAGACATTTCAGCAATAAAAAAAATCAGAGACAGTTTTCCGTTGTCAAAGATTTTGTTTAGCAGTTCAGACTTCCTCCAGACAGACTTTTCACCGAGAAAGATTACACCCAACAGTAATTAAAATTTGCTTTCAAATCAATTACTCCCAAGAGATTTTGCTGTAGACAGTCCTCATGCTTCATTTTTCACATATCAAATTTGGCAATCGATTTCCGGTGCGTTTTGTAGCCCCGTCGACGTCCTATATAACAAACAGACTCCAGGGTACGTTAGTCCCTAATTAAGTAAAACCCAGACTCGTTTTCCTGTAAACGGATCTGTCCGTCACAAAACACTAAGGCACCTCATCCGTGCGTACGTAAAGGTAAATTAGACCCAAATTCCTTCCGAACGGGTTTCCTTCTCATTCAATCGATTACTTGACAATTCACCTGACAAATTTTAACACGAGATTTCCTGTCGTTACTTTAACGTACAATTTTTTTCTCTAGGGTTTACAACTTTCCCAAGGGACTTAACCCAACACAGCCTTACCCATCTGAGGTCAATTTCTGGTAAGTTTTAAGCAGTTGGAATACTCCCATAATACAGTCTAGTCATTTGACCCTATGGAGATTTCCCTGGCTACAATATTTCTAGACCAACAAAATAATCTGTTAAATCATTCCCTTGCTTAAAACCGAGCTAGATTTTATCGTTTAAACACAGGTATAAATGTCAATTTTTAACACCACGAGACACCGAATTTTGGTTATATGAAATCTCGAGTCCTTGTATTATCCTTTCCAAGTAATTGTGAAGCAAACGCTGGAAATTATACCTGTTACCAAATCTAATGTTTTTTGAAGGATTATTATCAACTGTTAAGAAATGGTAGTTACCAGGTATTTATAACGCAGGGCATACTTATCAAATAAGATTTATTGAACCTGCAATACATGCAGCAGCGATTTCCACAAAGCCACAGGCAAACCGCACTATTGCTTATAAATCCTAAGCTGGTCTTTAAAAGCTCCAGTGCTAATTTTCAACTTTCGGAAGCACATTTGAGGTAACAGTTTAAAACTAACAAACTCCAATCAGCTGAGACGATGATACTTTACCAAAAACGCAACATAAATATTCTCCAGGAAGCCACAAAAATGAAGAAGAAATTTAGAAAAGATCAACTTACTATATGGATTATTAGCATCCCGGACTCCAAGAACTCGTCCATTTGGCATTACTGCTAAATAAAAGCCAGATTTACTTCGAAATCGTCTTCGCCGTGCTGTCTTTGTATGGCTCATGCATGGGCAAGCATCATCCAAAAAGCCTGGCCTGTCACACGAATCTTGGCTTGATCCTAAACTGTAAAATCTGGCCAAACTATGCCTGTCTGTTGAATCCATTCTATGACTTGATGTCCAATTATCTATAAGATCATACATTGTCGATGGTAGCTGAACTTCAACAGATCTACGACGAAGAAACAGTGAACGGTAAAAGCGATTGCCACTCTCACATAGACATCGAAAGCTGTGCGGCTTACGAGCACAATTTCTCCTCGCCATCTGACTCTCAGATCAAAACACTACAGTGATTTTAGTAAGGGTTGGCTAGTCACAACGAATGGAACAAAAGCGTCAATTTATTGCCCTTCAAGCGCTACAAAGGATATTGTTTGCCTTTTCGATGACATCAGAGGAAAGAACACAGCTGGTTTAAACCGTGCTCGTTTGCTGGGCTATTTCAGGGGAGAGTTGCCAAAAATGCGCTAGGGTGTAGCAGGAAATTGTGTTCATAGCGAAATACCATGTTTGTTTGCATGTCATTAAAATAATATCATGAATTCGTGACTGAAATGAAATGACCACACGAGCTTTAAGATTCTTGTCGTACATTAATGATGTATTCTGTAGAGAAGTGAGCTACCTACGGGGACTATGAATGTAAAATTCCACACGTCAGACGGAGATGGTCTAAGGAAATCATGTTTATTCAAAGCTTTACTGTCTGTCTGGCAGTAGCTGAAATAATATCATTATTCTAAAATCGCAACCATTAGGCAGTAATCACCTTGTCTTTACTATTCGTTTCGTACAGTGAATGGTGTATTTCATTAACCAGTGCCCAAAACAGGGGGGTTAGGGCTCCGACACCCCAAATATTACGAAGATGGCAGTGCTGAACTTCACTTTGTCTGGTAGTCAATAACATGACATCAATGATAGTCCTAAAATATTGGAAGGATAGCGAACTTATCCGTTTTTCTACTAGTCAATGAAATGACATCAGTGTTCCAGACTTGATAGTCGCGTGGAATTATCACAAGTGCTCTATATTCCTTAAGGCTCATTCGATAATGTGCTTAACAGAAACTATGGGGATCTTAGGGCCCTAAACCCCCCTTCTGCCATAGATACTCTTAGGATATTGGAAGGATATTGTATTCATAGCGAA
This sequence comes from Chironex yamaguchii, assembly GCA_024741275.1. Lineage (NCBI taxonomy): Eukaryota > Metazoa > Cnidaria > Cubozoa > Chirodropida > Chirodropidae > Chironex > Chironex yamaguchii. Next base: position 4,237 of record JANTCA010087201.1, on the reverse strand, counting down.
TTTAACCGTTTTTCTACTCGTCAATGAAATGATATCAATGTTGTGGAATTAATATTCAATTTAAATTATCGTCAGGGCTATATTTTCCTTACAGCAAATTCCATGATGTGCTTGACAGAAACTATTAGGATATTGGGGCTCTAAACCCCCACTTCTAACAAAAATAGTCCCAGGACATTGTATTCATAGTGAACGTAACTGTATTTCTACTCGTCAATGAAATGATATCAATGTTGCAGAATTAATATTCAATTGAAATTATCGTCAGGGCTATGTTTTCCTTACAGCAAATTCCATGATGTGCTTGACAGAAACTATTAGGATATTGGGGCTCTAAACCCCCACTTCTAAC
>JANTCA010087179.1:0-14021 GCA_024741275.1 Chironex yamaguchii | reverse complement strand
CATGTTTCGTATAAATAGGTTGCCATATACATATACTTTCCTTTCTGACGTTTCATACTCTGAGGAGTGTGAGACGAAAAAGCTTTTAAGTATGATTTTAGCGCAATGTCGCAAATTTTCAAGGCGACATACATACATACACACATACATACATACATACATACATACATACACATACACACACATACATACATACATACATACGTACATACACACGTACATACACACATACACACATACATACACACATACACACATACATACATACACACATACATACATACACACATACACACGTACACACATACACACATACATACATACATACATACATACATACATACATACATAGATGTATACATATATATAGTTAACGCTATTGACTTGTGACCTAACAGCATTTAGTTTCAGTCCAACTTGTGTTCTTTTAGCATCATTGCAGATTGGAAACTGTTTGCCAGTTGGAGCATTACCTGAAGGAACAATCATTTGTAATGTAGAGGAAAAGTCTGGAGATAGGGGAAAACTTGCGAGGAGCTCTGGAGACTATGCAACAGTTATTTCCCACAATACCGACACAAAAATTTCTAGGATCAAGCTTCCATCTGGAATTAAAAAGACCGTTTCAAGTACTAATAGGGCAGTTGTTGGTATTGTTGCTGGAGGTGGACGAGTTGACAAGCCAATGTTGAAAGCAGGTAGAGCTTACCACAAGTACAAAGTCAAACGAAACTGCTGGCCACGTGTACGTGGTGTTGCTATGAATGTAAGTATGCACATTCTTATAACGACAGCTTTCATACTTTGGACATGCTAGTATATGTATAATTTATAGGCAGAAATTATAGCATTAAGTACCTGGCAATGACGTCAGGACCTCGCAACTGAATAGAAATCGATTCTTGTTGAGACAAACCGAAGTCACTGCTTATGCTGTTGGGGGCATGTCAATTTGACAATTATCGTTTCGTTTACAATGGAGTTCTCGCCTAACGCCTGTTGTAAGTTTAATATCACTGTATAATCTAATATAGACAAAAGCACTGTTGTAGAAAATTTGTTTTACGATTGATCAGCCGAACCTACACAATTAGAGATGCGTGGATACACTGGAATGCATTCGTATTTACTTTATGTCCATAGAATAGAAGTAAAGGTCTGCGTAAGTTTTTAGGTAGGTATATTTGCCAATGCTAGAACATAAATGCCTTGCTGTCAGTAAACAGTAGTCGTTTCAAAGCATTTATAAGTTTCAGATCAAAGCAGGTACGGTGGTTTTGTTTACACGATAAACGCAAATCATGAATAACCCTAGCTTGGAATTATAGTTCCCTGCTAACCTGGTGACAAACAAAGCATCTAAACAGAAGTGTTGCAAATGTTAGTAAAAATTCAGCCCCAACTATCCACTCGTGCTACTGGCGAGATTATCCGTGTATTAATTTATATGCCATGGCTGGTTACTCACGTTTTTTCACAGAAATCCTTGACGTAAAGACTGGAATACACATCGAGTTTTCGATCCCACATACATTAATTACGAAAATTTTCGGACGTTTTATTTTCCGACCAAAAATTTTCGGATGCTTTTCAAAAATTTTCGCACAATTTCGGACCTTTTTTACCCCACAGTAGCTTCCGAACTCGTGAACGAAAATATAATTTCCTCAACAAGGATGAAAAGATAAACGGTATATATTTCATGTTGTCATCTTTTTAACGAAATCTACTTGCTGAAAAAGAGTGTACAGCGTTTCACTCTTAAGTCCGCGAATGGGTCCTCTGTTGCGAGTTCCACAGTCAAAGCATCAGATATACCAGCCATATCAAATCCTTTTTTTACTACTTCCTACATGTTGCGAAGGTGGTCATACAATCCCAACAACCAATTGGCGTGAATTGGTTTCATAATACTTTGCTGGAGTCCTAATTCTACGGGATACACGTGAACGCCTTTTTCAATTTGTCTGGTGCTCTGATTGGCGTAGCATTCTTGGAATTTTCCCACTAAAAATTGCTTTGCTGGACCATTAATGGTCAAATCTAAGGGTTGAAACTCATGTGTCCGAAAATTGAAGCGTCCGAAAATGTTCGGAAGTAATGTATTTGTCTGGTTTTCACCATTTTCGTTTGCCTCCCGCAGCCAGTGGAGCATCCCCACGGTGGTGGTAATCACCAGCATATCGGATTTCCATCGACCGTCAGGAGGGACACACCTGCCGGAAGAAAGGTCGGTCTTATTGCTGCCAGACGAACTGGTCGTATCCGTGGATCAACAAAAGTCAGGGACCAAGAATAGAAATTGTAAATCATCATACCATTGCTTTGTTAATGAGCTGGATAAAACATGTCTGAGTTCTTCTTTTTCTTTGCCTCTAACCTTACTGTTTGATGGTATTTTTAACGCCTTGATAGAGCTAGGTCCTTGGCCGTTAAAGGTATCCGAAATTCACAATAGGAAGACAATGCTGGGCTATCATATACTTCATTACCCTGGTTTGCAGTGTTCTAGCATTGATTCATTGAATTGTGAATTAATTGCCACAAGATACAGTTATGGACACTTAGGTTGCCTCGTGTGACCTTGGCCCCCAGTTATTTCGTGTCAGAATATTGCGCATTATTTGCTGTAGAAGGCAACAGTCTTGTGCTGAAAAAGCACTTCAAGATAACCGTGCAATTTCGTGAATCATAATTGCATTACACCACGTTTGATCTTGAGCTAATTGCTAACGGAAAGCATCACGTGGTAGATGATCTCCGACTGGACCAGGAATGCCTTTTGTCTAATATTCCCAATGATTCCAGAGTGACTCTTCTGGGATTGGTTAATAGTTTGCTGCCAGGAGTTGGTCACTGCCAACAGCTCTTAAAACGTCCTGGGGTTTGCTTAAAGGAGAACTTTCGTTCCATGAAGCTTTTTGGACAGCAGGTGCAGTTTGATCCAGCCTTCTCATGTCTTCAAGGTAGAGAGAACACCAACGAAGGTAGTTTGTTGCATCAAATACTGCAGATACTGGAAGTGTTGTTTGAACAGTGTTCAAGGTGCATTTCCCATCTGCCTTCCTTGTCGGCTTGAAGAAGATCTTGTATCAAGGACATCAACTCTATAAATTGAGGCAAATACTTGAAATTCTGATTGATTTGTTTGCGTGACTCGACAAATGAAGCAAAACTTGGATTGACAGCAGAGAAACACTTAACACTGCTGTCAATCTAAGAATTGTTTTCACGACTAGGAAGATCTTGCCATCCTTTCACAAGGATTGTGTACCTACTACACAAAAAATCCTAGTAGTATATGAATTTTGTGCCGATGTGAAGCTCGGTATGTAGGTCGCACGTCTCAAAGATTGGGTGACAGGATCAAACATGTTCCAGCCAACGTACGCCAAGCATCAATTCCACCTAGAGAACAGCCATCTTGCGCTTGCAAGGCAAAAATGACTGCCAAAACATGCGATTCAGCCATAGGCCAAGATCTAGAAAATTCAGAATGCACCAAAATGTATATGGACGAGAATTTTCGGATCATTGGCACAGCTAGATCGTACGTCAATCTAAGTGTATTGGGGTCCGTCTACATTAAAACAAGAGAACCAGTAGTCTGTAGGCAGAGAGAGTTTGTTTTTTCACTTGGACTCTTTCAATAATGTTTTGTTTCTTCATTTTCCTTTCATTCTTTCCTTTCTTGTTTACGGTTGGCTAGTTTTGCTACATGTTTCGTATAAATAGGTTGCCATATGCAAATGTTTGTATATTTCCTGCTTTCGATTAGCTTTTCAGGAGTTGGTCTAGCGATTTCTGCAGTGTATTGCTTGTAACATTGGTTGGTCACATGATAGACGAACTCTTGCCCATCAGCTTCCTTCAGTCGCGTAGCAACAATATCCTGTCTTTTGTCTGCTGCTTTTGATATTTGTTTGCACCCAACATAGCTTGTCGCTGTCTTTTCCCTTGTTTCTTGACATATGATGTCCTTCCAGGAATTCATGTTGATTTTTGACAGCAGACTACGGATGCCTTTCATAGCCACAACCTGATTAGTTTGAAAAGGAAAGGGTCAAGTATGGATTCTGAGTTTTCGAGTTTAATCGAGTTTATTGATTAGGAAAGGTTTTTCTAAGTTATCAAAAACAACTTTTTCAAAGGTACCTTTCTAATATCTTTCACAAGAATTACGAGAAATGGCTAGGCAAAATCGTAGCCTTGGCAACGCTCACGTCAGGCAAATTGGTGGAGAGTGTACATCATTTATGCAAGGACCTAACATATATTACAAAAATGGACTAAAACGATATTTTTACTATTTCATAACCCATCTGAAATACTTGAATGTTTGCATTTATCTTGCATTTACGTTGGGATGAGATCGGAAAATCAATATTGCACTAAATTGGGCATTTAATGATGAAAGTTTTTGAAATGAACAACAACTTTCTCTGTTGATACAGAATCTGTTTTGGTTTTAGACACATACCGACGAAAAAAGATGCATGCCAATAAATTCAACATCATATTTCGTATATTAAAGTAGAAGATGGCTAGCTTTCTCCTAATTATGAATAAAGGTTCCAGTATCCTTGGGCCAAATTTAGCTTATGCGTAATAAATTCGAATTTATTTAGCATTCCCAACTCCTATCCGAATAAATAAATAAATAGATAAATCACTTTTTGTATCCATTTTAATGAAACTGGACCAGGAAGAACACAATTTCAATTGTCGTCAGAAAATGGGAATCTAAAGCCCATATGTAGGTGATCAACCAGAGCATTAAGGGTTTTGAGTGCTCCAACCGGGGAAAATGTAATCTGATGGACTTTGGCATGTTGACATTAAACAAGTCCAAATACAGTCGTCTCGGTTGATGGCAGGCCTAACAATGCTAAGTAACGATCTTGAAAATTCTCGACTTTATGGACACAGTGGAAGCCATATAGACAGGAGCTTTATGACGTGAGTCGTATGCTTTTTATGAGCTCATAAATAGCATACGACTCGCTTCATGATAAAGTTCCTGTCTGTATGGCTGAGTAACAGGTTGTTGGGTGGCTCGAATGCCAGGGTGACAAATCGAGTGAAAGCTGTGAAGTACGTGGCCATGGACTAAATGAAGTCAGGACGAAGTTATGATCCTGGAAGAGGTAGGGTCTTGGATTTCTTGGAATGCGTGGTTGAAGTGTCTTCGAAGGAACGAAGCTCTTCGCCGTTTTCTTGCGCAGAAGCCATAGAGTAAGTCGATACGACGGCTTAGAACAGTGCTGATAATAAGACAGGAAAGTGCATCGCAACTGCATGAGCGTATCCATGGAGATGGCGAATGCCAGCCGTAAATTTCAAAATATATTAAAGCTGTTGGATTTCGCCAGGAGAATATCGGCCATGACTTGCCGATGTGTTGGTAAATGGTGTGTGGTCGGTGAGAATCACAGACTTGCGTCCTTCAAGTAAATGGTAGAAATGTCAAATGGAGAGTGTGTCTTGGTAGTATGCTAATTAGAAAGTAAATCTGCTAGACACAATAGCGGCACAAAGCGGGATAAAGCAGCAGTTAAAGTTAACTAAACCAAAATATCTGTGAAGTTCTAAGGGTGGGAAGATCTTGGATTGCTTGAATTTACCGGACAGAGGCGCCACACCGTGGGCCAAAATTTGGTGGCCAAGAAAATGTAATAAATTTGCGCCAGACTGGCATTTGTCGGGGTTAATAAAGACTCCATATTCTGAAAGGCAGGTAAACAATAACAACAGATGATATTTCCGCTCTTGCTTGTTCACCTTTGCGACTAACAAGTCATCGATATAAGCCAACACGAAATTAAAATCACTTAGAGCATGGTTAATAAATCGTTCGAATATTTGGGCGGTATTACAGAGCCCAAAAGGCATGGTCACAAACTCGGACATTCCCAAAGGAATTGTAATGGCAGTTTTGTGGACGTCACCCAGTTCCACGGGTATTTGGTGACAAGCTCTGGTAAAGTCAATCTTGGAGAAGATAGTTTTATCATAAAGTGAAGATGTAAAATTATGGATCTGTGGTACTGGATAGTGGTCAGAAATGGTAATTCAATTGAGGGTGCGATGGTCACCATGTGGTCGCCAGTCACCGTTTTTCTCGGGGACCGTGTGTAGAGGGGATGACCACTCAATGTTAGAAGCCAGAATGATGCCAAGCTGCAGCATGTCGTCAAATTTGGGTCTTGCCAGTGGCTAAACTATTTGTAGGAAGGCATCGTGAGTATGCAAAGGTTACTGGTCCTCAAGTACTGCTGTGGTTCTTGATGGAATGTTTGATCATGGCCGTGGAAACCTTGGATGGCATAACATGGAGAATTTGCATCAGGAGAGAAGAATCGTGAAGAAATGCCGGCAATGGAGAGTGAAGTTTGAGTGTCAATAAGTTTATGGCTACGGACATCCACTTTCAATAAAAAATGACCAAGAGAATCCGTACCAAGGATACGAATTTGGGTATCGGCGATGGTACATTTCCAGCAGAAGGTATGATGGACTCCGAGGTCGAGGGCAAAGGATGTGGCCTCAAAGACTGAAATGGATGAAAAGTTTTGCTTATACAAGACAATTTTGATCAAGACGCTTATTGGACGCTCATATAAAATCTATTTAGAACTTGTTTGCTGACCAGTTTAATTCTGTTGTTTGGCATTTGATTCTATTGTTTTATCAGCCTTGTCTCCTGGGCCTTTTTGTACTTGTTTTGATGTTACCAAAGGCCCTGGGGAGACTCTTAAGTTACTTGTTTGCCAGTGAATGACTGTAACACTATTTTTACTATTCAATCTACATTAGGTAACTACAAAGGAGGGTTATTGCAAACTGCTATACTATACTGGCAATTTTTTCCTGTTTCTGTTTAAACGTTATGCTTTCACTATACGTCCTGTTTTGGATGGTTTGTAGTTTAGAAACAAAGCTCCGTTAATCCAGATATAACAATATTTAGTTAAGATTGAAGGTTTTGGAGTAAGATCTGATGGAAGTTGTATATGTTTAGATAAATCTTCATATAAACACAAAGCTGGAGCACAGAAGAGGACCGAGAAAGAAAGCTGGATGAAAGAACAATCCAATTGTCCCGCTCAGTGTTTCAAGTTGGAGCGAGGAAATTTGTTATCAATTTATATACAATGAGCATTTAGGAACAGTTATCACTGAAGAAATAGATGTCAACATACACCACCAAACTAATGCTGGGATACACACACTTGATACCGAGCGCCCACCACCATTTTACATTGGAAAGGTGCCAGGGACAGGTCAGCTTAAAGATATGATAAGAGCTGGACCAGTTCCGTTCTCAAAGCAGTCACATCGCGATAATGATGACCGAAAATTTTCACTTCTGTTTTTTTTGTAACCGCAAAATTGCAGAAATGATTAAAAGAAAGCGGCTTACATTTTTGTTCTATGAAAGACGTGTTGTATTGTTTACAGTGCCCACTTTTCACATATTACCAAAAAGCCATAAAAACCAGCATTAGCTTTACTTGAAGGTTGGGGAAAAATAGCAAACTACCAGAGCATGGAAAAAACTTGACGCATCAAGAGCAGTATTGGCGATAATTTTAGACACATTTGAAAGCAGGTGGTGGTCTAGATGTGATGGTTGAAAAGAGGATGCAGTCTGAAATAGGACATTTGAAACAGAAACATATTTCCAAAGTAAAGGCATTTCATCAGAAAAGTAACAGCCTGGATGCAAGTACGTTATATTTTAAAACAATCTCAAGCTAAGTTTGTCAAGGATTGCAAAAGTTAAGTCATGTTTAATCAAAGAATGATACATGGCACTTCCTTTTTTAAATCTTTGTAGACGGAACTCCTAATTTTAGTCATAAAGAACAACAAAGGACTACCTTAAATTTGAAGTATCTAAAGAGACGATTATGTCTTGCATACACAAGTAATTCCTAAAATTCATCAACCGCTGTAACAAAACTGCAAACTAATGTTGGATCTTCAGTACATAATTTATCCAGAACCAGATAGACAGACCATGTTGCAAGCATTCACCCTTTTTGCTGCCTATCTCTTGGGTATAAATGGAGCTGCTCACACTTAAGCTCACACCATGAGAGATCTCAATGGTGCAGTCAGTTACGTATTTGCCTTTGTTTGCATTTAGATTTCAGACATTTTATTAAAGATTGTTGTGGCCATTTGATCAAAGGAATTAGTTAATTGAAGTAAGAAATGCTACTGTACGTTGTGAAAGTCTCCAATCTCCACAGTCTTACTTTAGAGCTAAAGAAGCTCCATCAACATGGCCACAAATTCTCCAAAAGAGTATTCATGTAGCCAGTTCAATGACCATTTGTATTGAATTTCAATCAAAGCAGAAACATCGACTGCAACAAGCAACAATTGCTCACTGACCCGGAGATAGACAAGCAGCCATTGATGAGTATGATTCTAAGCATGAAGTGTTCTATGTTACTTTTTATTCATTAATCGAAGGAATACAGACACGCTACAAACGAGCATGCTACATAAATGACCTCTTTTCCTTCATGAGACAGTATCAAAACCGATATCTCATGATGAGATTGGTGATGCATCCAATGTATTTAACAAAGTGTATGGGAAGGGTGGCAACACACTGGTTATGGAGTAAGAGGCTTTGCACCTTAAAAGCATGCATGCCACAAATTTTAGAGAAAAAGAGCTCAATCCACATGCCCTTCTAAATAGATTGGTGGAATTTGAGCTGTAAGAAATTTTCCACATTGCCTCCACTACACTGAGAATTTTTTGCACGTTACCTGTGACAGTTGCATTGTCAGAGCGTTCTTTCAGGAAGTTTAAACTGATGTAGAACTATAAAGTACTCTGACCCAGGATAGCGTGTGTGGTTTTGCACTCTTAGTATTGAATGCGAAATTAATGAAGTTGATTCTAAATTATTAACGGGTTTGCAAGCATGAAAGCCCGTTAAGTATCTTTTCAAGTCTTATTTTGCTTATTTTGTTATTGACATGATTTATTGCCACATATTCGAGAAACTTCAGGAAAAGCCCAAACTTGAACTTTCTAGAACTTTCTAGACCCTTTTATCCTAGAATGACTAATGGTTACCATAACGGTTCTGAGTAGTCTAAATATGATTATTCCGCTGTGGTATATTCGTGTATATCCCAGAACGTTCTATAATACATTTGCAATATGTATAAATACCAGTACTGGAGGTGTATTTTGTTGTTGACTGGATATGATTATTAATTGATTAATATTAACAATTGTGGATTCTCTTCGTGTAACCCTGTGCTCACCGCACACGCAATCTTGCTACGGCCAGGGATATTATGCAACTTAATTTCAGTACTTTCAAAAGCTGACTTTGATATTATCTAGCCTTTAAAATTTTTAAGCCAAAATGGGCCCTTGTTGTTTAGAGCTCCAGCCCCGCACGGGCTCTCGTTGGGTCTGACTGTAAGTAAATGATCCATTTTGTAACAAAATTAGAATGTTTGTTACATTTTCGTAGTAGTATTAATGCTATCTGTGTAAAGTTTTGTAAAATGGTGTACATATTTTTGATATTTTCCTTAATCAACGAATATTTATATTAGCTGAGGATCAGTCCATTTATATTTGTAGAAATGGTTAATTGGCATTAAAAGCATAAAATGACATTTGCGATCTTTAATATAAAAGACATGTCTTGATTGTATAATCATCATCAGTTTACAAGTGAGTTTGAATGTATGAAATTCATGAATAAATTGTTAATTTCACTGACAGAAGAAAAAGTATTCTTAACACAAAATTTAAATGGAATATACGGCTGCAATAGTTAAGACAGTAATTTTGCAGGATTATCTTAAATGTACTAATGGAAGATACAATTGGATGCAAATGAGGGCTCTTGGCACTGCGGGCCTTATCCATCATTGGAAGATCATAGATCTCTGATTTAGATCTATTCAGGTATATTTATAGATCTCACTGCTGATATACTCTTTGTTCTTAAGCCTCCTTAAGAAACTCTTTAGCCTCATACACGCTAAAAATCAAAGAAGTAATACATATTGAATGGGAAACAACTACTGCTAAATAAACAAATTTGCAAATGTTAGGTTGACCCTTCCTCTGTAGCGTTCAGCTGTATAATTAGCCCTTGTTCTTTACTTTGCTTTCATTGCAAATAAACTTTCTTTTTAAGGTAGTTAACGTTTTTACCTTATATTTTTTACATATAGTTTTACTTAAATAGGTTTGGTAATAAAGTGAACATTCCGATGTTTTTCATGCATTTAGCGTAGAATATAAATTTGATACATTTAAACTGAATATTCAAGAACGAAACATCTTTAATTTACACAGCTCTACTCTACGTTAACTTGCATTATTTCATGAAATTTCACATGATGTAAGCTAAAGTAACAATACTAAAGCATTGTACGACATCCTGAAATAGATTGACAGACATATCCTGTCTTGATGATTGGATTTTCAATGGCTGTATATTTCAACTCAGAATTGACGAGGAAAGATCAAACAAACATGCGTGGTCAGCAGTGGCGTAGCGTGCAAATTTTCTCTCGGTATTCACTCACTGAAGAATATTACAATGGTGATCTTAACACTTGGTCTGTTCGGAAGGAAATGAAGATCGCCATTGCATGTGGACAGTGATTACTTTTCTCTGCCATACTTTGTTGAAACACAGGGAAACAATTTGTCAAAGGAAAGAGTCGAACTCGGGACCTTGTGCATGGAAGAGACACCCCATGAAAACTGTGCTACGACAACGCTGATTATTGAAAGTAAGGTGTTATTATTATATGATTGCATCACTACACGATAATATCTTCATATGTATACGGAACATGAAAATGGCCATGTTATCTGCATGAAGATATAGTGCAGAAATAGTTCTTGATACCAATATTTTACTCGATCATTCAGGGCTTTCCAAAATTTACTTTGTGAGAAGCATTCAATTTTGCCATTTACACAATCACCATAAAACGGCATTTTCTTGCTTAATTGGGCAGCTTGCGTCATAACTGCAGCAACATTTATATGTGCCTCAAAAACATTGTCATAGTGTGGACGAAATTTAACAATGGTGGATTGATGTGGGTCGTTGTGGAACATTCCTCGCTTTAGTATGTATGCAAGAGTGTCCCTTCTGCTTATTCTTCGCCTGTGGCTCAGTAGTCTACAATGAGACTGGAAGCTGAAACTTTTCAGCTTATTTTCCCATTGTTTAGTTCGCACGTCTAGCTCTGATTGGTTAAATCGAGCTGGAAGGGATTCACCGCTTATTTCGAGACCTTGATGTGTCCCAACAGAGAACAGCAATGCTTTTCTCCTTCGCAGAATTTCTCTCATATTTCAATCAAAGAATGAGCAGGAAATGACCATGACAGAAGTAAATGCAAAATGTTGCAAAATTGAGAATTGATTGCATCGGGTTTGCTAAAATTTCAACATTAACATTAAAATTAAATGCTTATTCGAGACGAATAATATATATTGAAAAATGTGATTTCACTAAAATCTCTGGGTATTCACTTAATACCTTGCATACCTCGACGCTACGCCACAGGCACTAGTCAGTATTGAATTAACAAGTGAACTGACTGAACTAGCTTAGTAGCGTGATTCATTGACTTGACACAATATCATAATGTTTAACATAGTCAATGCCTACTGAATCTTCCTTTAGATGTTAAGGTAACAACATCTATTGATTTCACACCTAGTTCACACCAAGATAAGTGACGCGGACGTATATCATTAACATACTATCTGCTAGAGCCCGTATAAAAGCCCAGTCAAAAATAAGTGCAGTTCTATACTCCCATATATTGTTTCTCTCGTATTATGTTGCAATTCTTGTCAGCCCTTCGGGGCATCATTGACATACGTTTACAGAGCATTGTAATACCTTGCTGTGACAAGCCGTGTTTTGCTTTGTGAGCCGGTAAAACATCATAGCAAACATAGCTTTCATCATTTAATAGGTTTTGTCCGTTGTTGGAAAGGCTTATAGCAAAAGTTAAGCCATATGACACTGAAGCCGCTTTAAGGAACTCTTCGCGACTCAAATTTGTTATAGTTATTTGATTAAACACCAGGAGTCATATTTATATCTGACCTATGTGCAATTTCGTACTCAAGAATATTTCCTCCACGAGAAAACGTTTCCTCTATGGTTTTTGGGTGTGTGCTGGCTTGTATAAGCTTTCATTGTGACGCCTTTCTATTAATAGATCGAAATGTTTCGTCTATATCAATGCATAATTCGTGTCATAAAGAATGTTCGTGTCTCTACTTAAAAATGTTACTCTGGGTTGTTTTATCAAAGCTTCTCCCCAAAACATCGTATTTGTTGGGGGAACTGGTCCCGTAGCTTGGACTCTGAGATTGGGATTTATCCAGAATATTCATTTGTTTTTAAGGAAAAATGAGTGTAACGATGGCTGGTCGTTAACCAATAATGATCAACATTAACATCGGTATGTCACTCTTGTTGTATTGTACCCTCAAGCTTTTTATTTACTCTTTTTTTTCGAGTTCTGTTTCAATAAACAATTGTTTCGGTTTCTTTGCTTCTGTTCAAGTTTAAAACATAAACATTGATATATCATTGCAGTTTGCAATCAATAAATATTCAGCTATAGTTAATGTGTATTAATTCGCAAACTCATAGAAGCAGGTGCTTTGTCACTTACTTATTTTAATTGGACGTCGTTACCAAAGATATTGGGATGATAAAGGTGCTTGATAATTACCAGGATTAGATTAAATAACTTCTTTGTAGAATCGAGAAATAGAATGTTACAGGTGACAAAGTAAGTACATAAAAAACTGACGCAAGTGATGTTTTACCTTTAATGGTCCAGAGCAAATCACAAAGTGCCAGTTTGAGTGTAGTGCAAGCATCGAGACATGACGTTGGGCAGAGTGATTAGGTGCTGGTGTTACTCAAAGCCACAAGAAGTAAAAAGTCTGTAACGCCGACTGGTTTTTTTTGAAATAGATGGTAAATTAACCCGCTACTGGTTAGTTCTTTTAACAGGTGAGAGTCATAGAACTAAATAAAACACTGGAAAGATAACCCTATTGTTGTCAGCAAAAAGACACGTAAGGAATGATGGCGGTCCTTCGGCGTAGCCATTACACGGACGTAAGCGTAGAAGCAAGAGAGCAACATATGGAATACATGATAAAGTTTGTTTCTTCTCATATAGAAGAGTCACGTAATTGCGATTTCTTTACTCGGTAATAAAGAATGATATCGTTATTATAAACAATGGCTTTTTACGTATTTGACAAAGTGTCTAGCAAACTATCAAGTTTCGCTTTGGAAGTGTCGGAGCGCAGTTGACCTCAAATTCAAGGAGGTGTTTTGGCTTGCAGAGGTATTTTATTGGTAAATGTTGCTAATTTACTAGCAATTAAAGAAATACAGGTCCAGTTTGAATGACTAGAAATAAATTTTACTTATACCCGTGAAAAGCAACATGCTTTTTTGTACTGTCTTGATCTTGTCCGACCTCATTTTTGGCATATTTACTTTGTTTGTTGGTACAACCATAGTTTGTGCAACAGACTGGCATTGTTAACCAAACAAAAAAACGACGAAAATCGAAAATATCGCCACTATCGAGTCTGTCCTTTCTTCATGCACTTCCGATTGAATAGGTAACTTAAACTCGCCTGGAAAAATTTGGTTCCTCCATTTATTTATTTCAATGTTTCTAAAATTAACCAAAAATGCAGTGGTCAGAGAGAAAAACGTAATTTCCCTAATGGTATCAAACCGGGAGATGACGATCATGGCCGTGCATAGAGAGGGTAGGGGGACAGTTGCTTCCCGGCAAATTTTCAAAGTAATGTTTTTCATTGGAACTTGATTGAAGTCACGGAGATATTCAGACTTTGCAAGGTAAAAACTGTTGAGCGTGCGCAGTAAAACAAGAGAAAGAAGACGTCCTTTCTTCGTAGTTTCAGCTCACAACTGAATTATCTTGTAATATTCA
>JANTCA010087168.1:3883-14022 GCA_024741275.1 Chironex yamaguchii | reverse complement strand
AAATATGTAAACAAAATTTGACCATCATCTTTTGGTATTAATAAACTTCTGCTCTCTAGGAAATTCAACACAAAATTCCATCAGAGATGAAGAAATTGTTGGTACTGAGAAAGTCTTGGTTTCTTATAAAACTGACAATTTACCCTAGCTTCGCCCCCCCCCAAAATAATCAGTAAAGTGTCCGCCACTGACCACGCGTTTCTCACGCAAATTGACATTTCTATTGTAAGAGATCCTTCTCAACTTTATCTAGAAGATACATACAACTTACAGGCACGTATCTGCATATGTGAGTGCACGGGTTTGTCACTACAATGTGCGAATAAAAATGTACTTAGTTGCACGTGAGACGCGCATATGCGATAAAGAGGTTACCACCCAAACGTGATTTGGATTGTTAGCTTCGGAATATTCGGCCTTGGTTTTCTAAGATATAACAGCTGCAGATAAAAGTTTGAAATGCAAACTGGGTAGGAAAATATGTGCATGCACATCGAATACTGGCATAATTTGATGGCAGTAAGTATTCCTCAAATTGTCAGGGGATGGAAAGGTGTACTTCTTTTGCAGTTTTAAACTTGTCCCCCTCTATAAAGGATACAGAATGTTCGTAGAAAGGTGGTTGAAAAATGATAAGGATGATTCACTGAAGCATCTGATAAATCAGGACTATAGTAGATTGAAGGCATCGAATGAAAAATGTGACATGAAAGCACATTGATGGACTAATAATATACTTAAGAACTATAAAACTATAAAATATCGAGTAAATAAAAAGAGAAACGTATAGTATTAGAGACAATAAAGCAACGAATTATAACTAAAGAGTGCAAACCAAAAAGATACCGTCATAGGGTTAATCCAAAAACCGGACCTTTCAAAACAATCAAGGAGGATTTTTACCAGCAACTGAATGGGCAAATGGGTGACAGAGAGCAAGAGAAACCAAATGCAGTAGAAGCGAAAAGGATTTGGAGTGATATCTGGGATAACCCGAAAGAACATCAAAGAGACGTCAATTGAATTAAAGGATTTCAAGAGAAGAGCTTTGCAACATTGAACATCAGGAAGATTTGACTATCGATAGTGAAAATCTGAAAGTCGCCCTTAGAAGATTAGCAAACTGGAAAGCACCTGGGCTGGATGACGTTGATGGGTTCTGGTACAAGAGATTTTCATCACTTCCTGCTCAATTGGCTATTAAGTTGAAGGAATGCCTTGCAGCAGGTGAGGATGACAAAAGGGAAAGCAGTTCTCATACAGAAGGACGTCACCAAAGGAAATATTGCTAGTAACTACCACCCGATAACATATCTCCCTTAAATGTGGAAAATATCGAAGTATATACATCACTGGAAGACAAAGAACTATTACCGGAGCAACAAAAGAGGGTGCCAAAGAGAATCAAGGGGTACAAATGATCTGCTGTTCATCGACAGAAAGATCTTACATGAAGTAAAGACAAAGAATATTGCATTGGGTTGGATTGATTACTGCAAAGCATTTGACATGGTACCTCACTGTTGGATCTTGGAATGCTTACAAATGCTTCACGTTGTTGGTAATGTATCATGTCTAGTAAAAAAATTCGATGAAGTCACGGAAAGTAAAATTGTCTTTTGGACAAGAGACCCTTGCAGAAGTTAACACCGGACGAGAATTTTTTCAGAGATTCCTTCTCTCCATTACTGTTTGTCATAGCGTTGATTCTACTCACTCTGATCCTTAGAAAATGCAAGAATGGTTATAATATTTCTAAAATAAACGATAAAATCAATCGTTTACTCTGAATGGATGATTTGAAACTTTTGCAAACGAACAAGCAGGCCTTGATGCGTTAATTCAAACAGTCAGGGCATTCGGTTCGGATATCGGCATGGAGTTTGGGACCGACAAGTGCGCGGTTATAATAATGAAAAGAGGAAAAATGTCAAATTCAAAGGGAATAAAATTGCGGCATGACAATGTCATCAAGGCATTAAATACTGAGAAAGGATAAAGATATCAGAGAGTCTTAGGGAGAGATTAAATTATGAACAATAAGATGAAAGAGAAAATCAGTAAAGAATGTCTTCGCCGAGTAAGGAAAGTATTGGAAACCAAGTCAAACATCAGGAACCTGATAAAAGGTGGTAACACCTGAGCAGTATCACTAATGAGGTATTCTGCGCCCTTCTTGGATTGGACAGGATAAGCTAACAGTAAATGACAGGAGAAGCAGAAAACTTTTCACGATGAACAAAGCTTTCCATCCAAAGGATGATATTGACAGGTTGTATGTAGGAAGGAAGGATGGCGAGAGGGGGCTTATTTCCATCGAAGAGTGTGTTGAGAATTCTATGCTCGGTTTGAGAGAGTATGAAAAGTAATGAAAGTCTTATAAGAGCAGAAGATTTGTATGACAAATTTGAGGAATTTGTTGATTTAAGAAATGCAGGGAAGCAGAAAGAAAGGAGAGGTGGCAAGAAAAAGCAATACATGGTCAATTCATAAGGCAAATGAAGGATACAGCGGATGATGTGTCAAGGGGATGGCTCAGAAGTGAATGGTTCAACAGTCCTCGGAATCCGCGACGGCATTCGGAAATGCCGTCGTAAATGCCGTCGCCTAAAGCAAGGCGGCAAAAAATGCTGAGTGATTTTTCAGGCACATATGAAAGTCAAACACTCATAAAAAATGACAGTTTTAGTCTTTGGGGGCGAATGCAAACCATTTGGACACAATTAAACAATTTTTAAAATTAAACAAATTTCTCTGGCTTTCCGCTTGTCCTCTAATGAGTGAATATTTAAGTGCCCACAATTGAAATGAAAACGCTTTAAATGCTATTCACGTCTGTTTCTTTGACGAATACATCCCTTGCACAATCTCCTAAAGAGGCCGCTTGCAACGAACAGGGGATCTCGTCCATTTGCCAAAAATGCCGTCGGAAAACCGAAATTGCCGACGAGCTTCTAGCTCACGGCAGCAATTTTATGCTGCCGAAAATTTTGATGGATTCCGAGGCCTGTTCAATGACTATTTTGTTAATAGCGCTCACACTCTCGATATCGAAAAGTCCACTTGACCCAATGAAGTTGATCTTCAGTCGCTCAGGCCATTGAAGGACACAAAAATCATTCTAGTGTGTTGAGAATGAAAAAGGTTGGAAATAATAGATTAAACTTTTGTCCGTTTAGTTCTGCCGATGTTTGGGATGCAATCAATGACCTAGACAGATCAAAGACAGTCAGTCGCTAAATCTGCTCTCTATTTTAAAGGGGTACCAGCAATAGCTAATACTATGTAAGAATCTGCACGTTTCCCCCAATAAACTGAAAATGGCTGATGTGTCCCCTATCTTCAAAACGCAGGAGAAGATACAAGTAAAACAAGCTTTCGTCCATGTGTACTGTCAGCACTATCAAAGTTTTTTGAAAGATTAATGGCTGTCCTTCATCCTATCAAATCTTTCCAAACTCTTATGCGGATTTAGACCCAGTTTACACGATGTCAGCAGCAGGTATGATTTTACACCGGCATGAAACCGTGCTAACTTGGGCTAGTGTGTGACTCTTTTCTCAACCCGTTTATACGATACATAAATGGCTATCAACATGGTTTTAAATCAGATTTAAATGTTCGTATTTTACCAACATCGTGTAAACGGCTGGCCTAAAAACAAAATATATAATGATTAGCTTTAAAGTAATGGCACAAAAGCGTTCGTTGAGATTCTTGTCTTCCAAAATTGGAAAAAACGGGATGGAGACGAATCATGGCAATTCTTTTAGCAGATATTACCGAATCCATAAGGCAAAACAATGAAATCCAATGTCATTTGACGAGAACCGGAATAGTTCTAAAAATAAGTCACACACACACAGATACACACACAGACACACACACAGACACACAACATACAGCGATGCGAGCGCGCTACATTACCTTGACAGAATATGTGAATTCCATGACAGACTACCAACTCTTGCCGAATGACCCGTCATAGTTCTCAGCTTTTTCAATGACCTTGCATCCCACAACTGAAGAAAATAACAGAGCAATAAAAATACATATATTGAACCTGCTGGCTCATCTTAGGCGAAGGCAAGACTCCAGTTTGCGAAAATAATTTGTACAAGATGCTGGGTACGAAAATGTCCAGGAGCGCAGTGTCTATTTATGCTAAACAGCGCAAGTGCACAAAATTCTAGACAACTCTTTAAAAATATGTCCAACTATGCAAGTAATGTTGTATTTCTAGGATTAGTGTTTTTCCAAGTCAAGCTAAGCCCGGCTGAGATGGTACGGCCATTTACTGAGAGCCAACGACAACACTCTTGCTAAACCCTACTAACTGTTGAAGGTACAAGACCCAGAGGACGGCCAAAATAACACTGACAAGATACGCTGCACAACGATCTGAAAATCGCCAAAGTGCACGACGATAACAAGTGGAGACATATGGCGACAACAGCGGACCCTACTACCACATGCAGACGGGACAAACGCTACAGAACAAGAAGTGGATTTCAAGTCAATGTGGCCTTACAACAAATCCTTGTAGATCGAAAGTAACCTGCTATATTGTTATTCTTTTACCATAGAGGAAAGTTGTAACTTTAATCTATAAAAGTAAAACTATAACGCTTAGTCCTTATTTCTTGGCAGTAGCAATTTTATGCAAGTAAACATGCACCTAGCTTCAGCACAAACAATCCCAAATATTTACTGATAAGCAACAAATGCCTCGCAGCAAAGGTTCTGCGTACGAAAAGGCGTTTAATAATGAACGACGTCAATCTTTGGTAGCAATAAGCACTCAAAGTGAAACAAAAATTGCACAAAAACTATGTTCCCTCTGCGAGACAACAATTCTGCCACATGAACTCAGCCCTCGAATTTTGTCAAATAAAAGTGAGAAAATCTGGACCAGCATTTGCGACTAGCTTCCAACACAGTTTTAGCTGCACTGTCCAGTCTTGGAAGTTCATAAAAATTGGAATCTCACCCTATCTTCAATTCTAATATCCTTTAAGAACGGTTCTCCTTATTATCCAATCAGGCGTTTTATACAGGAAACATTTTTCATGCATTTTGTGCTCCTTTGACTAATTGGTTATGCAATAGGGAGAGGTTCATGCTTGTGACAATCCTAAAAAGCATTATTAAATTGGGGATTGGCAGCATTATTTTTCGCATAGGAATCCTGCGAAAATGGTTTTTTTGCAGCATGAGTTCAGTTAATAGTGTTAATCTCGAAAACTACAAATAATTCGAGGAAATGCAAACTTTACTGCTTTCACATTTAAAAAATCCATTTTTGCATCTATGTAAGGTTGGATTTCAATTTAAAAAGATAGCATATTACACTTTTAGGTTTACATTCATGAGTAACATTCCTCCATGTCCATTTCACTTTATCACAAACTAGAAATTCTTACTCAAAAGTATACTTTAAGTCAGTGACAATATATTTTCATCTTGGCCCCTAACTCCTTAATCGCATGCCAAAAGTTTAAGTCATGTTGTGCAACAAGAATATGTTCGACCAAAATAATCGAGGACGGCTTTCTTCATTCAATCATTAAGTGTTTATATCTTCCATTTATTAAATGCTCAGATCAAAGCATTAAATATACCAGGGTTGCTGGTAGCATTTACAGTAGGCAACACGATTCACAAAAATGTAGTTTCAATAAATTTATCATTTGCAGCTTAATCGCTCTTTTGCAAAAAAAACAAAAAAACAAAACAAAACGATCCAAAGAATGGATCTGGTCTTGAGATATAGTCCTCCGTGGGGTTAAAGCCGGTTGATTGTTCCAAGTTCTTGCGACAAAATGGGCATGAATGCAGCAGCTTCCTACAACAGCTAAATAATCATCAACAACCAGCTCTCCTATTACATACAAGAGTAAGTAATAACGTCTGCGTACCTGGACGCTACCATCATTAGTTCCAACGGCAATAAATGCTGAGTTTCCTTCCAGCAACCATCGCACTGAGCTGACATAAGAATCACTGGCTTCCATCTGACATAGTTGACTAATATCACCAGTTAATGCATTCCAAAGATACACACTCTGACCAAGGGCAACAGCAAGGTGAGAGTTCCCCCAATGTAGAAGATTCAAGTCTAGACAAAATAGCAAAGAACAGAGTTCCCACGATGATATGCAAGTTAACAAAGTTACCCCTTATCTAAAGAAGAAAAATCTATAAAAATGAGTGAAAATTGAGGGGCAGATACGAAATGAGAGTGTACCTTTTACATAAACAGTGTAAGTAATGTATAAGAATTTAAATCAACTTTAAGAATGACCAAAGTAGTCTTTTAAATTGTAACTCTAAGTATGTGCATTGCTCAAAAGCTGTTGTCGCAAGGTATCTGTTTTAGTCTTACCTGCAAGATCACTGCTAAACAATAGTAAATCTAAGAAATCTGATTCAGATTAATTCATATGCAATATGTTAAAAACAGAACGCAAATCTCTCTTCTGTTTAAAACACCGGGGTCGAAACAAACGTCAGTCACCGGTTCTGATCGGCAATGACGGACTCTACATTTAGGCAACTCAGTACAAGACCGGCTACACCGAAAGGCCTATATGTTACCTTCTCAAAAATTTAAACTTGAGTGGACCAGTTTTAATTTCATGGTAAAGCAAAAGTGGATGGGTCTGACGGACCTGTACGGGAGTGTAAGACGTCCCCGCTCTACCACTAGTCAAGGGGCTCACCTTGGGCAAATGTCTGTACCCCTTCTGCGCCCCTCCCCCCCTGCTCGCGATAAAGTGAAGTTAATGGGCAGCAGCAGTAATGGATTTTGGTGGAGGGCGCTTGACTGGTATGTTATCGACAGTCTAAACCAATTTTCTGGCAGGCAGAGGAGTTGTGCAGACGACCAATGACTGCCAGTATCCGCCTACTGTATTAAGAAGGTCATGAGAGTCAAAATTGTAGTTTGCAAACAGACGTCCAAGCCGGATGTGACGTCGACCAGATTAATAGGGTCCGCGTATGTTGAGGGACCAAAGCAGAATTGTTTTAAGTTAGCCACTGGAATAAACAACATCAACCTAAGAGCGACAAGCACCAATTGCTACATGGAATGTCAAAGGTCTGTTGATGGAAAAGAATCAAATTGACTACATCCTGATCAACAGGAGGTGGAAGTCAAGTTTGCAATCAGTGAAAACTAGACCATGTGCAGACTGTGGGTCAGACCATTAACTGTTCCAATTTAAACTCAAGGTTAAATTGGCCAAAGTCATTCAAAAGCAACATAAAGCAATTCGCTATGATATGGATCACACGGACTATTTTCAGAGATATTCAATGGAGATCAGAAACAGATTCCAACTACTGTCTGATAACCAGCTTACTGGCTCGGTAGAAGAAAACTGGGACACCATCAAGGGCACTGTACTGGATGTAGCACAAGCCAACTAAGTAGGAAAAAAATATTAAAAGGAAATGGATCTCTAGCAAATCTATGACGGTGGAATCTGACAGACAAGAGGCAGAAAAGAAAGGATTGCATCAAAAGTGGCATCAAAAGAAAAAAGAACTAAGAAAATCCGTGAAAGATGACTTTGAGACCTATGAAGAAGATAGATGTGCAGAAGTGGAAGCTGCTATGCTAGACCAGAAAAAGATCTTTGTAACATTGAAACAATTAACTAGGAAACAAACAGTAAGACAAGAATCATCAAGGACAAGAATGGCATAGTTCTCACCCTAACAGAGCAAATCTTAGAAAGATGGGCAGAATACTGTCACTCACTATACAGCAGACAGATTTTTGGGCCCCTGACAGGCGTAGCTTCACATGTAATAATCGAGAGGAACCCCCTCCTTCGAAGAATGAGATCAAAAGAGTGCTCAATGAGTTGAAAAATGGCAAGTCAGCAGAAATAGATGCTATTAGTAGTGAAATGATAAAAGCGGGAGGCGAAGAAAATGTTGAAGTGTTTTGGTTCCTATGCAAACAGATTTGGGAGACTGTTGTCAAAGTGATTGGTGCAAGGCGACAGAATAAGAATAGGCAGAAGGGACACTCGGCTATTTCCAGTGAAGCATAAATTCATTTGTAAACACCCCATTTCTAAGTATGAAAACGAGGATTAACATGTACACTACTCGCGAAAAACATTGCCTTTCGGTGTAAAGATTCTAGTTTGTTAGTTTTCACAAACAAGATGTCAATACGGGTAAGTGTACACTGCTGCACAATTGATGCCCCTTCCGCATTAATATTTTGTTTGACTGCCGCTCAATCGACTGAGATTGCATCAAAATCCTTTTCATAGGATGTTACTCTGTTGCCTTCTCTGTCACACTAAGCAAGTCGAGTTGCACGCAAGTGTGGCTTTAAAACTTCTATGTCAGCAGTATGAATGTCCAACACTCAGAACTGAACTGCTGACTAAATTCACTAACTAAAAACAACCCTAAACTGTCTTCTTTCTCAGCTTCCTCTTCCATCTCGAATTTGCCTGAGAACAAAGCTTAGAACAAAGACTACCACGTAACTAATCATTGACATTTCCTTGTCAACTGTATCAACGCTCCTTCCATGCTATTTAAATGCCACCAATGCTCTCCAAAGACACGGTTCCTGAAAACACTAGCACCAGAGGAATTGACAACCTGAAACCAAGATGACGAAGTACTGAAAAAACAGTTAGGGGATTAAGACCTCCGTCAATAGAAAGATAAATCCAGCTTCAGACATAAAATGTTTTATGATAATGATACTACATCCATTATGGCTTCCTTTCAAAAAGGCTAAAGCTGTGCAAATTGCAATAAAGGATCCATCATTTTCCTTTTGATTCGACCAGGTCAGTGTTTTAAAGTAAACGTACACCGCAGTACAGTTTCGCGTTTAGGAGCAAGGAATCAGTTTGTTTACAAGGAAATTGATCACTAACCTCGAATTGAAAAGGAGTTCTAACATGTTCGCACTTTGAATGTGGCAGTAATAGAACAATTTGTCTCATAAGCCATGCAAGCAATTGATACTTAAAATAATTCAGTGGAGGATGGAAAAATACTTACAACAGGAGATTGCAGTAGCACAAGCTGGTAGAGGAACTCGAGATCAAATCACTAATCTAAGGTTGATTATGGAACAGTGCAAAGCAAGAGACCAGCCATTGTACATGTGTTTCATAGATTACACAATGGCTTTTGATTGTGTCAGCCATGACCATCTTTGGCAAATTATGGAGGAGATGGGCTTTCCAGATCACATCGTCAGCTTGAAAAGCTCCTTGTATGCCAGTACTAGACATACGAGCAGATGGTTTGACAAAGGAAGAGGTGTCAGACAAAGCTCTATTCTTTCCCCTCAATTTTTCAACACCTATGCGGAATATATGAGAGAATCTCTCGAAGGTTTTGAAGGAGGAGTTATAGTAGGTGGTAGACTAATAAGTAATTTGAGGTATGCAGAAGATACCACATTGACCTGCACAAGTAGAGAAGAATTGCAGGGAGGTAACAAACTTTGTATACTTAAGTTCAATAATCAACACCAATTGCAAAGAGGAAATCAAGAAACATCTGGGGGTTGCTTGAAGAGTAGTTATAGACTTAACTAGGGTATGGAAATCACTAGTATCCATTAAACTTAAACTACATTTACTCGAAGCTTCAGTTTTTTCCATCACCTGGGGCTGTACCAGGCAAAAGAAGAAGGGGAAGACCAGCTAGACAGTGGATAGATGATCTTAACGAAGACTGTAAGAGAAACCTGGGAGACCTGGTGAGACTTACAGAGTACAGAAAAAGTTGGCGAGCTCTCATTAAGACCACATTAACACCAAGAGGTGTGAGGTGACACTATGATGAAAAGCAAAAGTGCCTCGAACTTATAATACTATTCATACATATGCTCTTGCAGTCTGCTTTTTATCTGTGACAGTTGTACTGGTCATTGTAAGCATGGATCCCAGTTTAGTGTTAAGCGAGCTCTGCTTCCGCACACTACAAAATGACCTCCACCATAAATGTCTCTTATTTCGACCCCTGAAAGGGAATCTCTTATTTCGACCCCTAAATGAGAATCTCTTTTTTCGACCCCTGAATGTGAACCTCTTATTTCGACCCCTGAATGTGAACCTCTTATTTCGACCCCTGAATGTGAACCT
>JANTCA010087157.1:0-14023 GCA_024741275.1 Chironex yamaguchii | reverse complement strand
TACCTAACATTAGAGAGATCTGTATTTGTATAATTAGTTAAATATATACCACAATGAAGTTTAAAAAAAATTATTATTATTATTATTATTATTATTTTTATCATGCCTGAATTTGCTCAGGCTGTTTCTATTGCCGTTATTACATCCGTTAGGCGGGTCATAACAAATAGCCAGGGGCTAACAGGAAATCCTTCGCTTATATCACTAGCACCTTTCTCAGGATCCTAGCTGTTCCCAACAAGGCCGTTTTCTATGCTGATAAATCCTCTACCGCCATCATGTCTCCTCAAATATAGTCTGTCCACATCACTCTTAGGATGAAAAGCTCCATACATTGTCAAGAGTTTTCTTGTTCTTCTAACTAGGCATTTCAGTTCACTATCTTTCCAATCCAAAATTCCGGCCCCGTATCTTACAATAGCTACTATTATTATTATCATCATTATTAATGTTATTATTATTAAGTTGTATTGATGTTGTTAAAAGGACCGAGAAACTGAGAGAATAAAAAGCACCAAGTATCTTATCATCTATAGCTCACAGGTTCAGGTATTATGTCGCAAAAATTGTAGTAATATGGTCAGAGACAATTACAATGTATATGATACAGGATTAGTTTTTATATATAATAGTCTGTAACAAGCCTTTCATGTAAAATGTATCATTCCTTTGATCACTAAAGACTATACACATTGCTTAATTATGCGCGCATTAGCAGTATGAGCAGCAGGTCAAAACATTTATACAATTTTGGTGCGGGGAAGGCAGAAATTAAGACGATGAATGTCATTAACGACTAGCTCAATTACATTATGTAATTTGCTGCTTTTAATTTGGCCTCTAAGTTAGATTCTTAATGAGCATTAGCTTCTCAGCTTGTTGCATGTTGAGATTCTATGTTCATTTTCATAACCTTTTGTAAGTTGGTATTCGGCGTTTTCTGCAAATGAAATCAAGTTTTGCAGTGTTACTTGCAGTAATTTTACTTCTCTCGTATGAAGCATGTCTTGCAGAGTTCAAATGTACATTGACGATAGTTCGATCAGTGCTTCCACTTGGAAGGATCTATCCTTTTTTCTGGAATTTGGTTGATTGGAAGGATAAAAGAAGGATTTACATACAAGGAGGAGCTTGGAAGGAATTTTTTAATAAACTGAGAGGAAGGATTTTGTAGAAATACGACTAAATATCTACACAATTGATAAGAAGTTGTTGTCTCTTGCACAGACAAGATGTCTGTCACTGGAGTTGTGTGTCAATAGATTATTACAACAAAATGATGCATTAAAGCACTACTTCATATTGGTAGCTATAGAAGATCCAAAGCATTCCAATGATAGTATAAACACATCACTGAGCAATCTCTTCGCAAGGGCCTACTTGGAGTTCCTCGGCTACCAGCTGGAAAAGGTGAATGCATTCAATCGCCTGTTCCAGAGTGAAAGACCCCTGCTCTATAGCCTACGAGAGCAGGTTGAATCACTCATGAAATCTATCGCTGGTGACTTTGTGCATCTTTCATATACAAAGATGTTGAAAGGGAGGGAAAATGATCCAGAAGACATTTCCCAGTATGTTCCTGTAAGAGATGATTAGCACCAGAAGCCAAGATATGGAAACATTCAAAAATGACAGTCGTAATTTTATGACTGAGTCGTTGAAACAGATGAAAGCCAGGTTTGATGTCTCGTCGGAAATCCACGACGCTGTAGACTGTCTTCAGGCAAAAATGCAGCTTACCTTCAGCCACCACCTTTGTGCCAGTTTACAAAAATCTTACCCTATATGAAAGAGATTTTAGACACGAATGACCTTGACCGTTAATGGAGAGAACATGCATTGGAGACAAATATTTCAGGAAACATGGCATGGTCTGACTATTGGCTGGAAATAGACGGCGCAAAGAAGGCAGACGGATCAATAAACTATCTCGCTCTTATCTTTTTTGCCTTCTTTTTTTTCTCTTTTGACCCTGGCGTATGCCAGCAGCCATATATTTTTCATCAATAAGATATATTACAGACAACTTGATGACTCTCTAAGCATCAAGGCGTTAAAAGAAATTACAGGCTAAAACTCTTTAGTTTTACAATGTTATGCACACAATAAGGTATTACGCAACAGTATTGCGACCCACAATATTGTCACATTAATTAACGGAGGAACAAAATAAGTTGATTTCATAATAGTTTAAACAAAGATGTCAAAAGGACAATCATACAATAACATAGCAAAAATTGTTGATTTTGTTGTCATTAAACATGTTTACAACTCAAGTTGACTATAATACATTAACATTTAACCAACGCAACAACAGAGACTTGTGTCCAAACCGCAAATAGATACATACTAGGCTAGTGGTAACTCTACTTAATTCACCCAAAACTAAGTACAGGGAGACCGCATAAGGTCTAAAAGGCAAACAGCAATTTGCCTTGATCAAGGCGAACAACAGTCCTTGACTGCAACCAAGGACCTGTTTCAAATGGTTCAGTTTCACTTTTCAATTTAGCAACAGCAAACTGTTCACGAACCTCTTTTTTAAATTTTTGAATAAAAAGTGTTTTCAGGTCAATATTAACATCATGGAAGTGTTTCTCATTCCTGTACTTCTAAATAGCGGTTAATGCTATTTCACGTAGTTTGATAACAACGATATTGTCTATGTAACGGCTATCTTGAGATGGACCAAAAAGCATAAGTTCCAAACGGGCATTTTGAAATTTAAGCTAGTGATTCTGCAAATCAAAAGAACTGAAAAGAACTCTACAAGTTGGTAGAGCATTGTGCCAAATTTTCCAATTTGCCACTCTTGTCAAGTTTGTTGGTTTGATAGCAACATTTCCCTTTTCGAAAGAGCCGCTTAAAAGAGTTTTCAGTCCTCTACAGCTTATTAAACGTGATAAAAGAGGCTCCCTCAAGACGGCATCACTGTTTTCGCTTGTGCAAAGCAGATTCTCGCTCAAGATGAATGGATCCTCTTCTTCAGATTTTGAGCCAACCAAAGTCATGCTAGACCTGCTTGGAAGGATGAAGGCGAATGTCACTGATTTTGAAGCAAAAATCTTATGAAAAACAATAACTTTGTAGGCTTTTCAGTAGAACTGATTGAATTCATCACCACACATGAAACATTTTATTGCCTAGAGATATGGGTTCCTTTTGTTGTTGAAAACATTGTTATATTGTTGTTCTGTTTTTGAAATGCTGTGTTATGCGTATGTCCTCTGCAAAGCAGTGTCAATCAATTGTTAGATTCCTATAATTAGAATTAATGTATTTTGAAATTATCTTCAGCCTAAGAAAAAAGCTAACATTAAGCCCCCCAATCTAAAAAATGCCTGAATGAATAAGCCTCTTGGGGGCAATGCGAGTATTTATAGTACACAAACAGCTTTAAGTTCGGAGGTGAAAATTAATTCTCCTCCTCAGAACAGATAACAACCATTGTGGGTTCAATGCCTGCCATTCCTAGAACGATCATAGGTCATCAATCAACTTAAATCGAGTAACAGGGCAGAAGAAAATTGGAAGGATTTTTCATTTATTTTGGAAGGAACTTTTAGCAAAAATTATGGTTGAGGAAAAGGTGGAAGCACTGAGTTAGATACTAGGTCATTGATATCAGTTTTTGATAAGGTCTCTTGCAATGTCCTGTTTTTCTTCAGGACTACATGTTACAGTAAAAAGCTGCTGTAGGGGGACCACATCTTCTTGCTGCGATGAAGGTACGCGAACAGTCGTGTAAAACGTCTTTAATGCTTCACTTCAAAGCTTGATATGATTTCGTCTGCCTCTACACTTGGTACGTTTATATTCTAGTGATGTTTATATTCACGGTCTCCATGAACATTGATTTTACATTCCTGCTAAAATGCGTTACCCAACTGAATGCTTGAAAAGGAGATATGAGGGTTGTTGTTAATATGTAGATAATTAGTTTTTTGTGGAATCAATAAATCTACATCGTTGTGTTCCTGGTGTTAAAAACATATTTGTGATCATAATATCATTGTTATTCACGCTGTGGACACACGAGAAACTGATCACCGTCAACATGAGTAATGAAGTTTACTGCTATAACTCTTACATTTTATTTTACATTTCTTAAGCTATTGTAATTCGCTTCACCACAAACAAGGTATCGTTGATGAGAGGGTAGGTGAAGGGAGCCCACTCACATAAAGCGCTCAATTCTTAGTAAAAATCCCTAACCCTGGCATGGGAAATAAGTTGCGTTCGCTAACGGGTATGCTACAGAAGAAAAGCCATCGAAAATGAGACTGCTGTACACTTCTTCACTTAGGTTGCATAAAGTGAATATGCAGAAACTTTTATGTACTGGAACAACACTAATCCAAAGTGCAAGTAAGTCCAGTATAGACGAAGGTGACACAATAAGAGACAACTCTAGTTACTTCTTGATCTGTATTTCCTAACTGACTAATTACAGATCGTCATTGAATATATACAAGAGGGTTACATCAGACTTGCATCAGACAACATTTGCATTAATGCTACATAATCAAAATACAAAGATCAGGTGACTGCCGACTGATACTCAGTCAATATATCACAGTAACAATCAGTAAATACTACACATGTTTATTACGTATTCGTGTCCGGAAGTGAATACTGACCCATCACACATTGAAATACCACGTCTCCATCACATGACATGTTCACTACAGTTTCCTGATTTCACCGTAATAGTTTCTATTTATTTGATATTCACCACAGAAACCTTACTACACTAAACCTTGTATATATGTATTACATAGATATGTATTATAAATATGTATTATATATATGTATATAGGATATGTATTTATATTGTCCACGAGATAAAATATAGCAATAGCGGTGGTGGAACAAGTAGGTTCCTACATGTGTCCGAGCACCCCTCAAATTTTCAACTGCAAGATTTTAATGCTTGTTTCAAATAGTTTGTGTTTGCACAATCTGAATTTACAATATCCGACTGATAATCAATGGTAAACTAATTTTGATGTTGCTTCACCTCTATTCCTTGGCATTGACATCTCGTAGTCTTTTCCTAGTGAATCTTTTTTGCTACTTGTGGTCATAGACATTGGTTAATCTACAGACCAAATTGTATATTTCTTAGCAAACAGAAACTTTTGAGCACTCCCCGGTTCACGCTTTAATCAGTTAATAACCGATTTCAACTAAACATGACGGAACTTGAGCACCCATGAATTAAAAGTAGCCATCCGGCTTTGGAATTTGCAGGTGCTCACATTTGGTGGGAGCACCCCCTATTATAAAACTAAAAATTTCAACTTACCAGGAAACGTCTTAAATTCACTGTCCACTATTTCAGTATTAATTATCTTCTTCTTTTCCTCTAACTTCTCCCGCAAAATGTTATCAAGTCGTTTGTCTTTGGTTGTTGCTTTGTATTTGGCTCGTACGACAAAGCCGATTTCTCTTCTTTTTTTCCCGAGAACCTCTGCCTCCAAGTAGTTTTCATCCTCTCCAGTTGTTAGAAAATAATATAAAAGTTGTGAAATTTTTCGAGATACATTTTATAAGCGCCCCTTTCGAATAAGCGCCCATCTCGAATAAGCGCCCCCCCTTAAAGGCAGAAAAATCAAATAGCAACCATCCGCTTCGCAACCAGAAAACGGTTTTAAACAAAAACGGAATTCATTTACTTTAAACAACAAAGTAAAGCTGGCACACGCAGAGGTTTGAAGGACTAAGTACGTAATCGAGCATTAGTAGGGTATAAATTGCAAAGTGTAGGCATGTTAAAGAAAACCTGCAGGTATACTTTAGCAGGATTTTCTGGGATGCTTCATGTCATGGAAATGATTGATTTACACTGTCATATCTTTTCTCATTTATGATGATCAACACATTCATGTAAAATATCCCACTATGTGCAGCTTTTAGCTTTTGATAGTACTCTTACCCATAGACTCTTCCGGGGGCACTCGCTATGGTTAGATATCAGGGGACGTGCTACTATACTGGGTCTCTTTTGATAACAATTTCTAAGCCGTGTCAGTTTTTTAAAAGAATGCTAATGCAAGTTTCCAAAATATGAAAAATTTCTAAAACAGATTGCAAGATAGTGACTGTCAGAAACGGACGATATTGTATTTTAACCTCTGTTAGAGAGGTTGTATATATGTGAAAAAATGTGAAAGACTTCATTCTTTATCTTAATCAAAAATGTTGTCTTGCAAACTGCACCCTGAGGGTCTTGACTTCTTCCTAAGCGTTGTAAACTGCAGAGTCTTCACAGCTCCTGGGCTTTTTGATCTAAAAGTCATTGCAAGTTGTGCTTCCAGTGCCACAGAGTATCTATCAATTTATTCCCAACTAGGGCGCATTTGTAAGGAAAATGAAAACAAAAATATAAGATTTGGTACACATCCATACGTATTTCTACGAGTACTCCCACGACGTATGCCCCATCGCCATTGGCAGAGAATTTGGGGGTACACGGGATGCAAGGTCATCTATTTAAATTTCGATCTATATTATGTGCGGTCCATTTTGTTAAAGCCACGTTGCAACAGTTACGATGTCTTCACATGGCTTGTGACGTAATGACTGTGGCTGTGCAAAGATTATCATATACTTCAGCACCCCGCAAAATTTAAGTTTCATCCGCTACTGTAATAAGCTAGCTCGAGCCCTTATTTCAAAATTGAAGATGTATAGAAACCGTCCTGATATTCCTGTAATGTACAGAAAGGAGACATATAATATACTTTGTTTTGACCATTGAAGGTTATCTTGGATAAAAGAGCTTTAACAACTCAGTATCATGACTCTGATATGTGCTTAGTATGTATTTAAAGAATCGCAATACGCAAGCAATACAGTCTTGCCAGGTATTTTAATGCAAAAAACAAATATGAAAAACGGGAAGTTTATCTACGTCTTGACAAATTAAAACAAAATTTTATGCAGGTAGAAAATGCATTAGGAGTATGCAGTTTGTGCCTTCTCAAGTAACTTGCCCCAGTGAAGGCAGTGATGAGGACTTAACTTCCGGCTTTAGGCTTGCACATTCCATGTCCTATCAATTAGATGTAGAGACTAGACTTGAGACAAAATAATGGAATAGCTGGAAAAATCAAACACTAGTATGAACATTGCTAAACACTTCAATATACACTTCAAAGATTAGAATTGCGACATTGAGTAGAGGGGTTAAAACAAGGATTGAATCGTATATTTCAGTTTATTGATCCAACATTGCCAATAATTATGTAAACCCATAACTTTTACAAAAATTAGATACACATAAAATAACCATTGGCAAGAAAAGTTTACTATTATTGACCCTTACAATTGTTTACTCGTGATTTTTACTAAGCTTAAATTTACAGGACCCTATCTCCATTGGAAGTACATGCTAATTCCAAAACATACTTAAGATACTTTTTTATTATAGCTTGAATATAATATGTAACAGAAATTTTGTGACTTTATGACTGACTTTAACTAGATCTCTTAAGAAGAAGGGATTACTGTAAGTCATAAAAGTAACAAAGGATGAGGAAACTTCTAGAATATTCGTTGTACTTTTATAGTTTCTTGTTAGACTTTCATGTGACTGCAACCATCTGTTGTCGTATAAAAATAACATGCAGTTCATAGCAAATTTCGGTATCAAGTCTCACAAAAAACCTTAAATGTTCCGAACCTGGCTGGAGAGAAAAACCAGTACCAAGAGAACCGCTATTGAAGTCATCTGCTTCACTACCAATTTACGTGCAATTGGCTATGACATTTTAAGAGAGGTTTAAGCAAAACTCTAATCGTATCTCTCCGTTTATCTTCCTTACCGGTTCACTAAATATTCTGCAAGTTATATACTGCGTTCTCTAAAGCGTTTTTTCAAAGAACGTTAAAGGAGCTGTTCGCAGAACGCAGTTCGTTAACGTTAATTTTTCTTTAGTCTTCTCTATCTCATAAGCAACCTTGTTAATCCCTTCTTCAAGAGACACACGATTCAATTTACAACATATGAGATATGTTAAACGCACCCATCTGCACGATCAAGAATATAATCCTGCAAAAAATCATGTAAACTTATTCAATAGGAAGTTTTAAGGACAATACCTAAGTACTAATTTCAATTAAATGATGTGCATTCATTTAAGTACATTGCTTCGCAATGACAATCACTGGCAAACGTTATTTAAAGACAAAAACATTATCCTAAGAACAAGACTTTCCTTTACTAGCAAGCAATTCTTAAAAAAACAAAGTTTTGAATCATTTTATACTTAGACGTATACAGGCAAAACGTATCTTCAACCTAATGAATATTATTTTTCCTCAATTCAAACTAAATGTTGGCAAATTTTGCCAGACAATGCTAAACTGTATAATTACCCATACTAAATTTGACCTCGATAACTTTTAATATACAAATTTTCATATTATGTACTAGAATTTCAACTAAAATGGCTTATTAACTCACCAAAGGATATGAGTAGCAAAACATTATAAAAGTCTGTATTCATTTGGTATACTTACTTGCGATCAACATGCTATAAAACAAGGCACTAGATAAAAACATTGCGCTTCATTAACAGGTAATACAATATTTACCGTCCAATGTGTAAAACCAGCTGATTTAAAGGCATTAGCTTTGAGGTACACGCGTTTAAATGAAATCAGAGTGGACACTTCGATATCAATAAATAAAATGGCTGACGTTTACTTAACGACAGACATTTCGTACCAATAATTTCATCAAGGATAATTTCAACGTCTGAACGAACAGAAACTTTTGAGTTCACTATGATAATTATTGGGAATAGTTATAAATTTGCAAAGAAATTAGAAATATTAGAATTTCTTGCTAAGCTTAACTTTCATGAAGTAAACTAGAATTTTACATACGTAAACCAGTAAGCACAATTAAAGATAAAAAAGGCAAAAGGAAACATTATTCTGGCACCATTTTCAATATAGTCTGCCATATTAAATTCTGATGGCTCAGGCTTACTCTCTTCTTTTGTAAGAGTATTACCACCATTTTCAAGGTGCTTTGGATAATATGGACGTTTGAAGTCCTCAGTGTCTTTCATTGCAATCCATGTCCTTGCTTTTTTCTCTTTCGAGGCTCGGAATCTCTTGGGTGTATACGGCCCAGCTTCTAATAATGATTGCTCCACCTGTGTAATATGGGAGTGCAAATAACCAAAATAGCAGGAAAGGTGGAAATTGACAAAAAAACCAAAGCAGGTTCTTAAAACAATAGGGAATTATGAACGGATGAGATGAATGATTCTGAATAATTTAAGGTGGTTTTTTGTACAAATAAATATTCAATAGCTTCTAACCTTCTAACATTGTTTACGTCAGTGTGGTGGCTTTACCAGGACGAGATGTTTTAAAGAATAATAAATAAATTATTTAGTGTCGAGCATTACTGTAGTATAACTGGCAAACTTTACGGCGTCCATATGTACGTGTGCCCTCTACTTGATTACTATGTATCTTTGTAATGCATTGTTAGTCTGTACTAATAGATTACCAAAATTCCTCAGCAATATAAGATTTGTAAGACATTTAATAAACACGACTATTTTTTAAGTTTGTAAGACATGTTTCTCATAATGGATAAGGTATATCCGAAACATGTCTTACAAACTTAAGAAAGTCGTGTTTATTAAATGTCTTACTAATAGATTCCATTTTAAGCAAATGGAAACACGAGAGCCATTAGTTCCATTCTAACAAACATCTCACTGTGCAGATGCACACTTGCACTCTCATTAGGCAGTAAAACTGATAACAGCAAAGACAATGCTAGTGGGTGAGAAGTAAAATACATGGAGCATTGGTTTGACCGAATACTGTTAAATTGTCAAGATTTAATGATACAGTTTGCTCATGGAATTGCAAACAACCATTTTTGTTTCCCTAGCCAATAAAATCTAGTAAAACTATGCACATTATTTGCCTAATGCTGCATTTTTAGTACATTGTAATTGTAGAATACAGAATATATTTTCTACAACAAAGTGAGTTGATTAGTTCTAGAAAGCTATTCAAAGCATTTAGCATTTGCTTTCGATAACAAGATATATGCATTGGAAATGCAGAAGATAAAAGTCCGTCAGTATGCCCTAGTCACTTACCTCCGGAAATAATGATTTCTTTGACTTAGACTTTTTTCGCGGGATTACACCATCAAAATTAAGAGCTAGTACGTACTCAAGTAGAGTACAAAGTACAAAACAAAATGACGTCATCAAATATACGTCAATTGCTTTTATGTAGCTCACACGAGGGAGGGTGGAATTAGCTCCGCTCCATAACGTTGATATTGTAAGCAACGTCGTGATGCATAAAGCTAGATAAAAGACAATAAAATGCTAAATCTTTAGCCAAAATGCATAAGATATTTCATAACATTAGACTTAAGCCTAAATCGCTGTATATATGTGCCGTTTTTTTCACATCTAAGTATAAATTTTACAGGTAATTTCACTACTTATAATTATAATTTTCCTGCCTTTTCACTTCAGTTCAAATATTACTCACAAATTATTTCCCACCGCCTTATATATCGACGCGAGTGGCAAAGTAAACAAATGCCGCAGACCTAAATACTAAGCAAATGCAGTTACGATATATATTTTTCAAGTCACATAAAAGTTTTTGGTCTAGCAAGAAACACAAAGTTTGGTCAGAATACTGGGAGTCTAAAGGATCGAAAAATGACCACCGTCTTGAGAGTGAGACACAAATTAGTGCATTGTTTTGCTTGCACTCCTTTTGAGCTAAAATATGGCTTCCAAGAATATGGTTGCGTTCTACATTTGATAAAATCCATGACTCGGTGTTCATCAAAACTCTACCTTACTTTCCATCACCGTAATTGCTTTGAGGAATCACTGTGTTTAAATATTTTAGCAGACGTTATCCTTCCTGTAAAATTTGTAGTTTTCGTCTGTGCTTTCAGTAACACTGTCCGACAACGGTGATTAAGCTGACATCGTTAGTAACTGCTTTTTTCTCGCAAGCGATGTTTTGTTTCCGAGCTGAAATTATTTAAAATCTTAGTCAAACGTTATCATCATCATCATTACATGATCATCATCATCATGACCATTAATATGTGCTGCTTTGGATAGAAGACAATCTGATGTTGTTCACTCGTTGAAGCTCGATCCTAGCTAATCCAAGCATGTCATTACCCTATGTTATGCTTTGTTTGCCTCGTGCTGTCTTATAGGTCCGCACATTCAAAGTCTAATCACTACTATTTTTAACGTAGTTTTGTCTGTATATAAGACATCGCGCTCATCTCCTGTAGGTATACAGTTTTTCTTAATTAAGTCGGTTGCTGGCTTTCTTTGTCTGATTTATTTTAGCAATTAACTTAGTAAATGCTTAGTAAAGCATGGCGGCTGTGGCAGGTACGATGCTTCAACCTCGTATGGTACTGCTGAGAACAAATGGTCTTGCTGTGATAGCTGCATAATAGTTACAGTCCAGCTTTACGTTTCCGTTAGAAAAGCACCGCTCAGACAAAATCAAGGAGGAACATCTTTCTTGAAAATGGTTAGTTAAAGATTCACTATGTCACTTAGAGCATTATACTTACCTACTCTTGCAGGAGTGGAGTTTCTATTTATCCACAGAGATATCCACGATACACAAACAACAGCAACACATGGAATGTAAATTTGCAAAATTGCATGCCCTACTAATCTTTTGAAAGTAAAAGTAGCAGTCAGTACGGAATATTTCCCTACAAAAAGAAAGCAGGGTATAGGAAAGACAATATGTATATCTAAATTTGCGAAACATCGGAGAATATCACCGTTTCCTTTATATGCCAAATTGCCGCCATTCTCAAAAGTTGGAGAGTGAACCATTTGTGCTGAGCCCTTTTATAAAATCTTGCAGTTTAAACAACCTTGTTTTCTGTAGAATTCATATAATGATTTACAACTATTTTACAAAGTTGTTGTGTTATTTCACCAAATAAAGTACATCTCAGGATCCTTTCAGTGTTGACCTCGACACGAAAATTGTGCAATATGCAGTAATACCTCATCATGAAAAGAGAATCATTGCTTAAAGAAGTCAAACTTACAAGTCCAGCAGCTGTCTATAGTCTGCATTTACGGTTTGCTAGACACAAAGTGTAAAATAAGTCAGAAGTAGGACGACAGAAACTGAGCTCTTTCGTCAAAATTGTTAGACATAAGGAAAAATTATGAAAGGAGAAAACAATCGTCATGAGTAAACTTATGAAAAATAACTTATTTGAGTCTGATACTTGTGTCTGTGACAGAATAACATACGGTCAAAGAGGTTAAGATAAGACAGTCGATAGGATGATTTGTAAATACATAACACTTGAATGAGCAAACAGATTAAAGGTAAGACCTTGGCAATACAAGAGCTACGAAACTTTGCGTCTTCTTCAAGTAAGACATTTATTGTTTAAGGTATGTTACAGCTTTTGGCGATATACAGCAAGAGTCAATTAAATCGGTAAAAGAACCAACTCTAATTATGAACTTGCTTTTTCCCGTAGACACAAGATAGCTTTTAGGTCTTCAACCATGTTCCATCCATAAGAAGGAGGCTAATTTCAAAACACATACCGTACGGCCTTCCTGTATCCTGTAAGAGGATGTGTGTCCCTTGGCTCATAACAAAAACACAAAATGGTCAGAAATGATAAGTCAAAGATAAAATTTAGTTTCCAAGGCCAAAAAATATTTTTTTCTGCTTTTGAGGTACCATTTGCATGTCAAAACAATCCTACCTTGATACAGTGTAATCTCTATTAAGTGGCCATGCATTAAAATGTCATGATAACAAAACCTTCAGGCACGGTATCATCAGCAGTGTAAGCTCCCAGCATGCAGTCTCATATATAACATACACTAAAAAAGAGTGGATGCTCATGAAACGTACGTACTCTTCCTTTGTGTGCTAAATGAAATTTCCGCCTAACATTACCTTTTATAAGCGGACAGACACCAATTTGAAACTAGTTTTTAGAGCATGATTTTAATCATTTTGAACACATAGCATGCACTCTCTTTAGAAGGAACATTTACAATTGACTAGATTTTACTATCCGTACCCTACATGCAAGATCCAAAGTTTTTATAATTCGTAATTTGCGTCCGTGTCACGCAGACGTAAGTACGATATAGGGCTTTGAATTAGATACGTTATTCTTACACCGAAATATTTTAAAACTGTCTTGAAAATGAGAACTTCTAAGAAGCGAATCCTTAGTCTCAGTTGGGAATCAAACCCACGACCTTCTTGCAAGATCTTTCGAGGCAGAATGTTTTGGCAAATGAGATTAAAAAACGTTGAATCTTAGAGGTAAATATGATTGATAACTATGTTAGTATACATGATACAAATCTACGCAGCAAAGATATTTTAACTTACCAGCAACATATTGCACTATTTCTGCTTTGGTCTGGAAGCCTTGTACATCAAACTGAGCCATCTTAGGGTCAAATAATTTAATTCCAGGACGCCATAACCAGTTGTAAATTATGTGCTGGGTTGAGTGCCCATCTTGAAAAAAACAAATGTTTGCGTCACGCTATATAAATTTTAGAAATTTTATCGCTGAATAACTAGGCAATATACATTCTCATTTTGGCGTTAATGAATTATAATATTTTCTCGCTATCCTAAATAATACCAAGTAAAGATAGTCTTTGAAAATATATGTCTTTAGAGCTAAAAATAAATTTATCTAGGTAATGTATCTAAATATATCTAAGGTAAATGCTTATTATGTCTTGTATGTGTTGGGAACGGTTTCAGACAATTTGCAACTTGGAAGACCCATTGTGATAACATATATTAAATCAATGTTTTGGACTTGTGAAGCCGCAATGTATATCAGGTTTTATGAAACCTTATTCCAAAAGTAAAAAGTGTGTGTTTTAATTTGGGCATTACCACAATAGCTGCACTAAGTGGGAGCCGACGGGGCTCGAACTTGCAATCCTCAGACTTAAAAGCCCAC
>JANTCA010087146.1:0-14024 GCA_024741275.1 Chironex yamaguchii | reverse complement strand
CCCCCCCCCCCCCCCCCACACTTTTTCTGTGATTGGAATCCTGTTAATTGTTTGTTTCGGCGTAGATTTGGTCTGTTTCGAAATCATCAACTTCCATCTGCTTTAAAATGATCGAGGTAAATGTGGAATTTTGAAGTTAGAAGAATCAAGTAAGCTGAACTTAGTCTAAACATGCAGTGTTTCCTTTTGTACTAAATTTCACGGGGTTTTTTTTGTTGAGCCCTGAAATGAAACCCATTTACACCTGTTAGTATGTCTGGCGACTAGCCTTAGCCGGCATCCCATAAATTTTATAGCATTTTGGAGACACTGGGCGAAGCCTAAGCCTCCTTCGTCTTGCTATCGTCTCACAGCAAAGTTTAATATTGAAATGACTTACATATATGCAGTGTCGTAAGACAATGACACGTAATTGAAATGTGGAAGATGACATGC
The DNA here is from genome assembly GCA_024741275.1 of Chironex yamaguchii. Lineage (NCBI taxonomy): Eukaryota > Metazoa > Cnidaria > Cubozoa > Chirodropida > Chirodropidae > Chironex > Chironex yamaguchii. The sequence goes on along the minus strand of JANTCA010087146.1, from coordinate 13,589 downwards.
TACTTACATCTGCAGGAACCTCAGGTCGCGATAATGACTTTTCCACTCTGTGATGGTCCGCAAGAGGCTGTTAGTAGCAAAAGCGAACTTCTGTTCATTTGTTAAGAAACTGAGTTAAGATGAGCAGCAGATTAAATGAAGAATATTGATGGTTGTCCTTCACGGAAAGGATAACAACACCTTGTATCAAAAAGGCTTGTGCATGCTTAGATGGCTTGCCAATCCAAAGCTTCGTGTAGGACGTTTCACAGGATGCTGATGCATCACAGTTGCCATAGAAGCCCACCAGCCTCCTACCAGTTGCTTCGCTGCTTTTTTTCCTCTTGGCAATAAAAAAATAAGTACGTACAGCAATGACAAACAAAAATGTCGTTTTAAAAGGTCTATGTTCGTAAGTTTAAAAAGCAATTGAGGTTTGGAAATAGGACTTCTATATAAAATTAGTTTCTTCGATTCAGCCCTGCACTAGGTTTCAATCAATTAAGTAAAGTCCTCCGGGGTTTACAGCCATGGGTTCATTGTAAATTTGTGTTCAAATTTTCATCTAAAACAGTTAATGGTAATTTAACAGTTGGTTTTCAGGCTAATTTCGTCTGACACTCTTCTGACCATAAATCGTCAGAAAGGAAAGTATATCTATATGGCAACCTAGAAACTAGCCAATCAAAAACAAGACAGGAAAAAAGAGAAAATGAAGAACAAAATACTATTGTCCAAGTGAAAAAACGAAATCTTTCTTCCTACAAAGTACTGGCTTTCTTATTTTAATGTAGACAGACTCCAATGCACTTAGATTGAAGGACGATAGAACTGTGCCAATTATCCAAAAATTCTCGTCCTTATATAATTTGGCGCATTCTAAATTTTCTACTAAATGTTGGCCTGTGGCAGGATCGCATGTTTTGCAAGTCATTTTCGCTTTGCAAGTGCGAGATCGTTGTTTTCTAGGAGGAATTGATGCTTGGCGTAAAGTGGCTGGATTATGTCGTTTGATCCTGTCACCCAATCTTTGAAAAGTACGACCTACATGCGGAGCTTCACATCAGTACAGAGTTCATACACTACTAAGTTTTTTTGCGGTAGGTACACAATCCTTGTGAATGGATGACCGATTTGTGGATAATTGTGAAGCCGAGTTCATCCTGAGTTAAACAGCTCAGTAGATTTGTCTAAAGTCTCTCAGTCGTTCGACCATGAACGTCAAAGCAGCTTGTCTTTCGTAAGTACTGGATTAACCGTCGGTTATAATTACAAACAAAAGAACACTGGATAGTCTTGCGCGAAGAACAGAAAGTTCATGTTATTACCACGAGAGCATGATATTTACCAATCCCTGGACGCAGTTTGGTGTTTGGATCATGTGGATTATAGGATAAACTTAGCAACAAAATGGGCTAGTGTACCTAGAGCTGACGGGAAAGACCAGAGGCAAAAGGAGTATGGACTGGGGACAGATGCTCTGCATATTTAGTTTGAATAAATGGAATGGAGACGGGGCTGGAAAGTACCAAGAAGTAGCACTATACGAAATTGCATCATACAGTTATGATAACCTTCGTCGGTGGGTATGGCACATAGAAAACTATGCGTCTTCAAAAACAGAAAAGGCAGCACGTTCAGAATACGTTTCTGATACTGAACTATAATGACATGCTGAACAAATAATTACAGTGGTAAAACATCTCAAATTCCTTCACAGGACAATCGAACTATACAGGCTACCACTTTTTAATATAAATCTCGTATATACAATGGTTTAAAACCAAAAGTAATAACTATCAGTTAAACAGAATTTCAAGTCCCCGTTGAGGCTCTTTAGTCTCGTTAATCGCACGAGAAATGTAAGGATAACATCACCTACGCAAATAGAACAGCGAATAAAATAATGCAAATGAACACTAAGATAAGATCTAATTAAACGTCACCTTGGAACGTAAACAATAAGAGGCTCCGCATGCCAGTATAAGACGAAGGCAAGGCTTCAAAGCCTTTAAAACGCTAGACTGCAATTTTATGCCTTCTATACGAAATCTTTTCGACAAATGTACATCCCCGTACGTTATGCAGTAATCAGTATCGAAAATATGCGAAAACATTAGACATGTATTTTCCATCAACCAAAAGTATACCAACTTAAGAACTGCAACTCTAAAGTTCGTCAAGAGTTTTCAGAAAAGAGAAGCTTTCTCTGAGTAAAATGCTGGCTGCCATGGCACCTAACATTCTCAACGAAAGCCTATATATCAACTTGTTTCCTGCAATAAGAGTGCCATCAAGCATAGGAAAACACGTATATGGGTAAAAATTAATTGCAATATCTATCTGCAGGCAGTAGCAACTGAAATCAATACTAAACGTGAAAAAATTGCATTCACGGGGCGTGCTGATTGCTGTTTAAATACGAAGGGATGGCAAAAAAGGGACAAGTAATAAACCAGCGTACATAATACTTTACTAGCAATCTTCCGCTTTTACATACTTGGCTTCAGGGGTAAAGGGTACCATATATTTGTCCAGTTAGCAAAAACCCTTTCCTACTTATGACTACTACTACTGCCCATGGGTCAAAAATCAGAGCAGCGCCGGCATGCAAAATCAGCAGGTGTTTCTGGAAGAGAATCTACATTGCTGCTCATACTAGAATGCGAGCCAGTCTTTTCTAAATCATCGCAAACAACAGATTCTGCACTGGAGTGAACTCGAACAATTTCTTCACCATGGCTTTCTTTATCACTGCCCTCCAGTGTCAACGGATCTTTAATTACAACCAATTTCCCATCATTGAAATCTGTACCGCAAATCTCTGTCCAAGGGACTTTGATGTAAGTTCCCTCTTCCTTGGTCGTTCTTAAGTATTTATCATCACTAGAAAATCTTCTTCTTAGGGCAGTCGTATTGCCTGACAGCTCAATGGCCAGAAATCTTTGCTTTTCGTTACGAGTAGGACTTACCGGCAAACTCCAGCGTTTTTTCCGTCGAAATGCACCATGACCGTCGAAATCTTGATTTAAGAAACGAAAACGAGACTCCCGTTCGCTTTCTGATTCGGTCGATGAAACTGTATCTGGTGATCCACTCCTTGTTCTTGTACAACTCCCGGTAAGAACAATTTGTTCTCCTCGAGTGCGTGTACTATTCATCGTAATTTCATTACGAGACTCCAGCTCTAAGCATTGAAGCTCCTCTACTGATTCCGACAATACAACTTCACTAGCACTCTCCGCCTTGTTACCACGAACTTTTGAGTCAACATGTTGTTCATAGTCCTGGAGTATCTGTGTCTGGTCTTCCTTCTTTGGTACTGTAACTTCTCGCGCTGTACCGGCATCTCTGCTCCACACAGTAGTTTCGGGTTGAAAACCACCACGAATGTCGCTTTCATTTCGCTGCCGGCAGCCTTTACCTCCTTGGCCATCCAGACTGGTGAGCGAGCTAGTGTTTGAAAACTGATCAGGTGCAACTGATGACTCATCCAACACGGAACCCTCGCTAATAACAGACAGTCGTGAGGACCTCTTGGATGGAAATGCTTTACTCTCATCGGAAAACGACTTCAGTGAAACCCTATCCTCACCATTTCTGTAGCAATCAGAGCTTAATTGACAATGAAGTTCAACAGAATCAGTGACGGCTGACGATAACTCGTTTTTGTCGCACGATCCATCTATACAGGATACTGTAGAATCCGTGTTAGTCATACCTACATCTAACATCGTGTCCTCGAAATAATGCTCGTAAGTATTTTCAACAGAAACGGCATGGCCATTCTTATTCTCCCAACGATTTTTAAACTGTTCGTTAGGCTCCAAAAGTTTGTTTTTACTGTTGGCTGCCACCAAATTGCTAGGATATCTTTCGGTGTCACTAATGTCATTGTTATCATTTTCAAACGAGCTATTCTCACTGTCCACGTGCACAACGTCCAAGGAAGTTTTCTGTCCTGCTTTACAGTTTTGGTCAGATGATTCTTGTGAATTTGTGGTTTTCAAGTTATCCGGGACCGTTGATGGTTTCTCGTTTGTCCCTAATGTTCCTGTCTCTTCTTCCAAATCGTCAACTAACACCCGCCTGTTTGGCGGTTTCGATGAGTCAGTAGCCATCTCCTTTCTTTTCCGATAATCGTTTAACCATTCTTCCAACCCTAAGCTTTCGCTACTCGATGCATCCCCTTCACTACTGACAGGTAATTCCCAGTTCCATTTATCTACAGTATCGCTTACATCTGCAGCAAAAGCAAAATGTTCTTGGGCCACTGTGCTCAGTCGACGGTATCTGCCATTCACACTCCAGGCATTGCCATTTTCAGAAGCTTTCGTTATCGAAGATGGCGTTGTACCTCTTGCTATGATTCCTGCAGTTGACTTCAGCCTTTTCAATGGACGTCGTTCTGAAAATATTCTCAACGGAAGTACACCCACACTATGTAACACTAATAGTGTAAAACAGAGAAGAGACAAAACGGCCAGAAACTTAAAAACGTTTGGAATCTTGTAAACAAACAGCACGTAATACCTCCCAGGTGGCAACTTAACGGCCATGAAATTTGGGGCCATGTGATGTAATGGGAGGCGTGTGGCCACCCTAGAAGCATCCAAATCGTCAAGTGTGAAGTCATCGTCAACTGGATAATAGTAACAACGCCAAAACGGATGATAAGTCACTTTCAGTATTAGGAATTCTTGATTCTGTAGCTGTGGTTAAAATATAAAAAAGGCAAAAAAGCATCAAGGCTGTAAACGTTTCGCCCATATATACACTTTAATACTAATCTAAACAGAAGTAATCTTCGCGCACAATATTTGACCACTTCATCGGTTTTCGGTGCCAAACACTCCGCCATATGGGCGACTAATTTCACTATCATTGCATCAATATCTTTCGATGTCAACATTAGATAAACATACGATTAATTCTTGCCAACTGAACTCGGGCTTTTAAAATTACCAACAGGTGGCAAGGAATACATGGGGGGATAATGGATCCCAAAGCTACAGTTTTCCCACGCTGTGTACACCGCTGTTGCCCACTAAAATTCAGAGTAACCACCATATCCCAGTATACCAGCCTTTCCAAACGTTCTGTATCAACTGATCTGAAGCCTCGATCAACTTATATCACCCAGCTCCTTAACGTATCTCTTCTTCAACCGTTCAAACGAAGCAAAAAAACTCCGAAAAAACTAAAAGACATCAGCATTCCTATATGCAGTGAATCCTGCTAACATGTGAACCCATTCTATGTCCCAACAAGGCCAAAAATCCTGCCTGAACGTAAAAAGAAGACCTTACCGTTTTTCATGACATGACAGAGAAATAACGGAGGAATAAGAGAGATGTTCACAAAATCGGATAGAAGCCTTTTACTGATGCTTCGAAGACCTACTCTCTTCATTTTCTAGGCTGTAAAAACAAAGCACGCGTGACTTGCATCTAAGACAGTGAAATAAAAATGTACCAAATGTAAATCTAATCGTTTTAATCCTATCCGGATACTCCGATATCGATAAAAGAGAGAGTTTGAAAATTGTACAACGACTCAATAGAAGAATTACTTGTTCTTACCTTTTTACTATCACTTCTGGGGCTCACATTAACTACAGCATGATATGCTCCCACATCGGTCATCTCCTCTATAATCTGGCTGTAAATCCAAACATTGCCAAAGAGTCCGTTGACATATCTTAACATTTCCTTGGAGTCTACATTCATATTTCCGATCTTCCAGGTGGCAATGGCAGCTGTGGCAGTTGCCTGACGTTTGCCTGGTACAACTGTTGCGACAGCCAAGCTGGTCCGTAAACCTTTGACCTCATTGGACGGATTAAGTAGGAACATAGCGTGGCTTTCGTAAGTTCCAAGTGACTGCATGACGGTATCCCTGATCAGCTTAAGATCACCATTGATGTATCCTGCCACGTGAACAAACTCAAAGTATCCGTAATCTGAGTCTTGATCCAGAACAAGGTATACTTGAAGATCTCTAACTGTAAATAAATGCTTGAGCTGACAGTTTGCAATGAAATCTCTGCCTACCTTTACACCCGAAATAGCAAGGTAGTGAACATTATATAACTGGAATATGCTTGCGTAGGATGCATTCCTCTGTGACTGGAAATCCTCGGATTCAACGTAAAAAACGGAAAGGGAATCATGGTATCCTCGGGAATACGTCATTAGGCCTGCAATAAAAAGTAAAAGCACCAATACAAGAGCTAAAGAAATGACAAACAGCCAAGAAGAACAGAAATAGCTGGATTATATGGGACAAGCTAGAACTTTTCAGCGGTCCTGGACAAAGTAAAATAACTAACTCATTCTTTTATTCAAACCATTTTTTACTTTCTAGAGCTCAATGCTAACAGAAGACATGACGTTGGACACAACGCCGTGCGTCTTCACTCAATTTTTCTTTAACTAAACTATAACAAATGCCAGGGTTGGCCGATGCTGTCGCTTTTCGCTTAATCAAAATAGAATCAATTTAGAACCTACAAAACAACACTAAAATTTTATCAAAAATATTATGGTGCCAAAAGAGCTTTCCTGTAGAATTAACTGGAAATGTAAACGTATTGTTAAGGCAAGTTTCACGACCAAAGTATTTCCTACGCTATCTATCGCCCACGCGGAAATATTTCGCCTCTCTTCAGGTGAACTGAAATTAATGCACAAAGTACAAGGTCGTAAATCGATTAAAGATTTTTGCTTCAATGGATATGCCAGATGAAAAATGTAGTCCACTAATAAATATACCAAACGGGCTGATAATTCTCAGAGAAAACAGAAGGCTTGACCTTATCAAACTATTTTTCCAACGTTCCATCAAACACTTCCGATATCTTGAAAAAGAGACGCTACATTGTTGACTGCTCTAATCTTTTCTGCTCTCAAGATACGGTTTTGCAATTTCTTTACGCATTATTTCCCTTAGCACAAAAACAACTATACAGCTGTTCATTGTAGGCATAAACACAAATCGGGTCAAAGTGTTATTTGTTTAAGTAAAGCGGCACTTTGATGTTTGATTCAACCAATGTCCTTCATTATACCGTGATTACTGACAGATTTCGAGACACTTTCGAGAAAGTCGAAAGTGGGACATTCCACCAATATGACATAATTGTGCGAATCATATGCACAAATGAATTTGCCTGTATTTTGTGTTTTAGGACGGAATAACCTGCTAAGAAAAATCTGAATTGGCTACCTGAAAGTCAAATGTTCCCTAAATGCAAGCCAGTTGTACAGGGGAAGAATGTCAATCACAGCTTTACCCCCAGGAAGAGACAAGGCCTTAGCAGCTGCTATGATGAGCAAGTACATGAACTAAGGGCAATGCATTTTCTTCATCAATAACTATCATTTTAATTACCTGGTTTCCCTGATAAGTATGGAATAAATGCTAGATCCCAAGGCCCACCAGTTCCTACAACATAAAACAGAAAATAACGATACATAAAAATGAGCAAAAGAATGGCTCTACAAAGGTAAATCACAACTCCATTTCTTGCTTTAAAAACAGAAGTGAACATATCATTTCACATAAAAATACCGTAATAAGGATGGAATAAAAATCCACAATTGTCAACATTCCGTTGAAGCAGTCTTTCCTCTTTAAAGTTTGACATTCACAACTGAATAGACATCTTAGGCAATTTGAGGGTTTAAACTTTCTTATGTTCAGCAAGAAGCTGCCATTTCACTTTGAGCCTGTGACAACAAAACTTTTATCCGACCTCTTAAAAATAAAAATCAATTATTGATATTCTAGAGCTCCTTTCTTATTGTAAGGAACTCACATTTAGAAGCAATAAGTGTTTCAGTGGTAAATAAAATCAAGACCTACCAAAACCTTTGTGTGCAAGGATGCGACCATTCCTCAAACTCCTCTGCATATCAAGAAGGGAACCTTGTAAATCTCCAGGGATTTCAGAAACTGTAAGAGTATTTGCAATGGAACTGAAGTGCAAAGACATTAGCACACCACTCATAAGAATAGCAAGTATTGTAGATATGTTCTCTGTGCAGTATTTGATCAGTGGTTTAAGCCCATCACAAATATGACAATGAAAAATGTAAAAGGAATAACTTGCAAAAAGAATACCACAGAAATGACAACCACTTAGATACCTGATGACCTCTAATTCTTGATGAAAAGGAATCCAGTTAAAGATTTCTCCAAACATAGTTCTACCTAGAAACAATGTGACTGTGATGATTGAGGATGCTAGAAGCCAAATGATAAAGAATAAGTTTCTATGAACAGAATTGTACTTTTTGATGGTAAATAAAATTGTGCAAAATCCAAAAAATATACCATTGCAAACGGAAATAGTCATCCAAGAAAATGTTCGCTGATAATCAAAGATTTCACCACTGACAAACTTCGAAATCAACACATGTAAAGGGTATCCATCTTCACTTTCACCCCTCCAAGGTAAACCACCAACAAACTTGTAGGAAATGATACAAGGTCCAATCCACCATAACATAATTGTCAATGCTCCCATAAATATAACAATAAGCAGTGTAAGTTGACCTTTGATGTGATCTCTACCTTTTTTATAAAGCAACAATGATATGACAAATGTAATTCCTGTAAGCAGGGACAGATACATCCCAAAGAAGAAATGAGAAAGAAATGTCAAGATGAGGGTTACTGCAACTGTTGATATCTTCTTGGGAGATTGATCCTTCACAATCAAACTGAAGATCGATGAAACTAAAACAAAATGCAGAATGGGTTCAAATGCTAAAGAGAAATGCCGAATTATAAGTATAATTAACTAATACATGCAAGTTACACATTCTATGATACAGAATTGGAAAGAAAATGTTCTCTAATGTAAATCCGATAAAGGATGGTACTGCATTGTTTATGCATCCAAAAGTGTCAAATAATTATATATACCATTTATACTGAACAGGGGCGGATACAGCACAAAACCTGACAATTGCAAAAGTGCTTGGAAGAGGGTACATGGTGTAGAGAGGGACTGAAAATCAGGACAAATATGAATTAAATTACTTTTATATAGTAACCAAAGAATGTCTACATTTTCTAGCATAATAGAATAAATAGACTTAACTGTCTATCATTAGCTAAGTTTGCAAGATTCATTAAACAAAGTCCATGTTCCTCTTACTATTCAGAAGTAACTAAAATGTTAAGATTTCACTTATTCAATAACTTAAATGTGAGGGCTTTCTTTACAGTTACCATATTAATTAGGGTTTCTACTTTACGCCAAGCAACAGTGAATGCAGGCCTTTTCGTATAGAAATTGTCACCAGGGCGGTAAATCGCCAAAGTTGATAAGCTTAGGAGGGCAATTGCCCTCAAACAATTTCTTTTTGCAGACAGCCTCCAAGGTCTCAGGAAGATATTACTGTTATTGGCTACACTTCCTTAATATTTGGTTCCAAGATGCTTGATGATGGTTAATATGCAAACATTATTCTGGCTTAAAGTAAATGTGGAGATTAACGGCATAAATAGTACATGAAGTCAAAGGTGATGTAATTGTGTTTTTATCAAGCTTAGGCCAATGCATTAGTACCTTTCTAAGACCTTTACAGTCTCGGTCAGATATCGACATAATGAAGGGTGAAAAAACATGAAACAATTTTGTTCCTTTGCTCAGTACAGTAAAAACAAAATCTCAAATTACACACTGTTTAATTGTTTTAAATGTTCTTAGCTCATATTGTACAAAGGTCTTCCTTAGAGCTGGATTCATTCTCTGCTTCCATTTTGGAGTCAGTTTCAAAATCAGCATCCTCATCATTCTTCTCAGAGCTTTTTGTGAGTTCAAGACAGGATTTGTTACTTGGAGGCTCTGCTACTATCACCTCCCGTTGTTTTTGCTAGTAGATGTCCAGGGCTCTTTCAATGATTTTGTTTCTCTCTTGGATTGTCCAATTTTTGTCATTGCTACATATGATTAAGATTTGTTCTGTTCGTTTATGCTTCATGGAAAGGCGCTTGTCTGTCAAAATATTGGTCAATGTGCTGAATGCACATTCAATGGTCGAGTTAGAACCACTAACAGTTTAAATACATCAGGAAGTTTAGAAAATAAAAAAAAATGGAGGTGAAACAAGTTTCGGTCAAGAGCCCTCGTAAATCACTTGCAATGGCGAGAGTGATCACCCGCATCAAACGAAAAGGCCTGAGTAAATGGGACAAAATTTTGGACAAATTTTTAAAATAAAGTGATGTACAAGATTGTCAAGCCCTACGGCCTGAAACAGAATTATTTTTGCAGCTGAAGTTAATTTTCAGTAAATCAAATCTGATTTAAAAGGATAAAAGAAAACAAAACAGTAATTTCTGGTACAGTTACTAGTAATTTCTAGCAATGTTACATTTGTCACATTCTATTTAAAGAAACTCAAATTCCCTACAATTTTGTTTTGCACCACTTGGCAATGAGACAAGTGACATCAAGTTACCCTTTGCATTGGCTTGTAACCTTTACAGTATTCTTGATTGGCTTGTAACCTTTACGGTATTCTTGATTGGCTTGAAACCCACCGCAACAAATGACTTTAAACAGACTGATGGTCCTGCCATTTTTTCAAGTCTCCAGCTCACATGCAAGGAAAACAAGTTCAGGGTCTTGCCCACAGTACAAGAGACGTTAACTAGTCGGACAGAATAATCAAATAGCAGCTGAAGGTTGATTTGTCAGGTGTATCAAAATGGATAAGAGGTTTGCGAGTAAAAGAAACTAATATTATATACAACAGGAAGAGCTTTTATCACTGAATTTGTTACATTTTGGAGGGGACATTTTAAAAAATAGGTAACAATATTACAGTTTCTGCCGCAACTGCTGCAACCCTCTGGATCCACCCCTACTGAAGTGTTTGCCTAAGCCCAAATTGAAGCACACAAAGAACTGAGTCTCTACCAGAGTTACAATAGCAATCAAAATGTAACAAATAAAAGAGCAAAAGGGTAAATGAAGCAAATAATACATGTCACCACAAAGAAATGCCTTTTATAGTTCCTACTCTTTATCATCTTAGTTACAATCTAACAAACTTAGAGTCATAACCTTGTTCTAAGTTACATTTCAGATACCTTTTTCAAGTTGCCACACTAGAGTTTGCTCAGGATCAGAGTTTATTGGGATCAGGACCAGGATTTAGTCAATCCCAATCAGGATCAGGATCAGGACTAGTACTGTTTATATAAGGGAGATTTTACAGGATAATAGTCCTCCATGAGGCAAAAGTTTTCATCTGTCTATCAGTATATATATGATGTACATAATGTCCCAGCAAGGTTATGCTGTATGCAATTGTTTAATATTTGAAAATATGTATGTAAATACTAAAGGACATTAGAAAATTGCTTAGTTCTTGTCATCTTCAATGTCTTCTACTATCACTTTTTAATTTTCCACATCAGCATCAGATTCTGTATCAATTTCTGCTGATTTTAAATTTGCGGCACTTCGTTGTATTGTAAAACATTGCTTTGGCTGATTTAGAATCCTGGAACTTGTTAGTCAGGATCCGGCAACTCTGGCCAGAATCCGCATCTTAAACAAAGACCACACTACACTACTAGAAAAGAAATGGTACTGCTATTTATGCCTCGAAACCCTTATCTATGTGGTGGAAGAGTGTTACTTGTTTCATTTCCTTTATGGCTAAGGTTTCCTAGGCTATAGTAGCTATTTCACGGCCTTAGTGTCACCACTTTAAACCACTCTCCTATGCTCATGTTCTCTCTGTCCTTATGACTGCTCTGATTGTCAAATTAAATAGTAGAGCAGTCTTTCCATTGTACCTTTGCACCATAGCTTTATAGTCAATGTGACTGGGTCTTCAGGTTTCTAAAGCACATTTCCTACAATTGCATTTTTGAAAAAGGGGAATTAAAAGTTGTATCGTCTCTCACTGTATCCTCCAAATAGGGGAGGCACATGTCTTTCAGGAGTTCTCTTTATTTTTGTCTTTTGAGTGGTGTTCTTCTCTGGATGTTGTTTAAGTGATAATTGTTATACACACAGAGTATTTTTAAGGTGCTTTATTTCCTCCTTCGATAAAGTAGATAGTGTTTCTAACTTTTCTGAGAGCAATAATTAGAATGTTTCGACCTGAATGGATATTTTTTTTGTGTTGTTAAGGATACTGCTCTGGTTCTCACTGTCTATTTTAGCTTGTAGCTCATCAGCACTTTATAGAACAAATTTACTTTGCGTATCTATCAAGTATTCCTTAGTAGACATATCAGTGTCAATCACATTTTGTCTTTCCAAACAAAGACACACAACCTTACCTGCAACAGGGAAAATAAGCATACCAAATGCTTGGGTGTACAATCCATATTCAAAAATAGCACTTGTTTCAAGACCAAAGGACCTCCAGCTGTGACAGGAGAACACCAGTATAGAAATGTAGAAACTCTGAAGCCTTGATAACTGGAATTGTATGCCACTTAAATACCAAGACACTGGAATAAGCACCAAGGTAATCATCAAAACTACCCGGAATATGGTTAAAGATGACATTATTCTGATAAGAGAAAAGAACAACAGACAATTTGATGAGAAAATGTAACAATTATTAAAGATCAAGATGTTCTAATGGCCATTGAATTATAATTGCCCATGATCTTTTTCTGCAATTACCCTATTTTTAAGGTAATAACCATGGCAAATGATAAGACCTGATAACTGGTTGCAATTGCAGATATAAAGAATTACGAGGCATAGTCACATTAAGAGTCACACTGCTTAGGCTAGTCACAGGCCATCCGTGGGTTCAGTGACTAAATACAGCAACACCATAATATGCAAGGATAGCATATTTATGTGAATATAGAAAACAACATAAACAACCTTGCTCTATCATAAAAAGTGAAATCAAAAGACTTTTTTCCATAGAGTCTCACGGCAGCATTCAGTCAGGGAACCAATTTTCGGGGGTTGGAGAATTATTACCGTAGAAGCTGTGAATGCTCAGTAATGGGTGGAAACGCAATGACTGACTGACTGGTTGGAGTCAGGATTAGCCTAATAGTGAGCAATGTAAAAGCCCAAGTTCCTAGATGGACATTGAACCTACAAGTCAACATTTAAGAACTACCCTGTGAAAATGTTGTTTTAGAGTTATACTAGAGTCATACTGGAAAAACTGGCATCTGGTAAAGCAAGATAATTTGCACATTGTTCATTATCTTGAGTTGATTAACTTATGACATGAGGCTATTGACTGCTGAAACATGTATTATCACAAATCTTTGAGATTGTGGCTATAGTTGGTTAAGTTTAATATCGACCATAATGTACTTAACTCAAATACTGCATCTCCCTCAGCTCAATATCTGTTTCTATTTTCACTGTTTGAAATAGTTGAAGGAACTATTCCTATCACTTATCATTGAGAGTGCTAGGATTGGATGCTTATTAAGCAGTGATTACATTTGGTAAAACGTTTTCAAATCTATTTGGTAACGAAAAAACGTGTCTGCACAACAGGAGGAAAAAAAGGAAGGATGTTTTCTTTTACAGATTTTGATATTACAATCACGTTGGACTTACTTGAGACAGCCGGCAAGGCAAAAAGGACGAT